>PVJA010005898.1:0-76265 GCA_004027025.1 Myocastor coypus
GACTTAAACATCTGCACTAGAGTTTGTACCAGAAGATTAGAGATAGCTTGTGAATGTTTCTAGACAACCTAACACCTATTTATACAGTCCTCAAACATCAAATTTGAATCATGCAAACATTCATAAGATATTCATACAATGAGAACCCTAAGCAGAGTTCTCAGATGCCATCTGAATTTTCATCCATCTGGATTTCGGGTATAGTTGCTAAGAGGGCGCCATGCCTGGTCTGGGCTTAGGTCACTGCAGCAGATTTTTTATGAGATGCGATGACTCACCTTATTCTCTGCTGAAAGGTCTTAGGTATATTATCATCCCAAAGGGTCACTCCCTAACAGAAAATAGGAGGAAGCCTACTTCGGTGAAAACTGCCCTGTAACTTTAAACAAGCTGCTTTGTAAAAAGAAAGAGAGAGAAAGAGAGAGAGAGAGAGAGAGAGAGAGAGAGAGAGAGAGAGAGAGAATTTCCTTTTACCACAAATAACTGTTACAGGCATAAATATTTCCATGTGTTAAGCACCCGCAAAAACAGATGTGCAGCAGAATGGTTACAGCGCTGCCTCCCACTCGCGCGACGGGACGGAGCAGCTGACCCTCCCAGTCACTACAGTGTTTGTGCCCAGATAAATACTCCAGAATGACAGCTCGAGGCAAACTGGAACACCACAGGAGACCACACAGCGTTATGAAGGATGCGCAGAGCCTGCTGGGCAAACCACAGCGAGGCCATGAAGTGCTGATGACCACTCTCAATAGCAAAGAGCATTTCCTCTAAACCCACTGTCTCTAGAAACTTCTCTGCAGGTACGCATCAGTGATAGCCAAGGGATCACGTAGGGGTGCTCAGGGCCAACATGGCTGTGTCCTGCTCATCTTTCTCTTGGTAGTTTGATTAAACAGTATTAAAATTGAAAGAAGAGCTTAAAAAAAACAATAACTGTATGACTGGTTAAATGCACTTACTGCCCAGTTTTATTTTAAAATCAGGCAAAGATAAACTCTTCTGTGTCTTCTTTTTCATGTATAACAATTACTATTTCAGGAAGCTCATTTGTTTTATTGTCCCATGCCACAAGAAATCAATGTGGATCAACTTTTAAAATCACAACAGAAGTCTTCTCCTTGCTTAATTTTATTTCTCGATTGTTCTGTTTTGTTTGGTTAGACAAATCCTTATTTGTAAATGATTTGTTCATTCTCATTTTTTAATTATCAAAAGAATGCTTTTGAGAAATATTTCATTTAAATTTTGTGCTGCTTACATCAAAATAAAATTTGAAATGAAACGTATATCAATACACATGTACATCTTGAAAAATATCTGCAAGCTTATTTACCATGGAACTAATAGGTTTGGCGGTGGTAGTGCTGTGCAAGCATGAGTGAGCATGTGTGTGTGAGAGACACATACTTGCACACACACAAACACACGCACACAGAGAAAGAGACAGAGAGATAAGTTTTGTGTATTTATCTTTTCTTTCTTTGAATATAAATTGGAAAATTTACATAGACATAATAATAAAATGCACACATTTATAAAAATTGGGTGCTATTAAACTTAATTTTGGGGGCCCGGCAGGATGGTTCAGTGGTCTAAAGTGCCTGCTTGGGAAAGCTTGGGCTGCTTCAGGGACCACGGTTCTATCCCCGGCACCACATGCTGCGCCAGCCCTGCCCTCGGGGCGGGCTGAGCCGGCCATAAAAATGAGTGAATAAACAAATAAAGGTTCTGAAACAAGAAAAAAAATAAATAAAAATAAAAAATTCTTTAAAAAATAAAAAAATAAACTTACTTTTAATAGCATGTTTTATTTTTAAATGCTGTAATGCTTTTAAAGTATTCAAAACATTACATTTTCTAGGGCCATGATCACAACGTAGTCACTGTTTTAAATCACCAAAGAAAACTGTAAAAAGAGACTTAAAGTCATACTCCTAATATTCGATAAATAGTATAATGGAGGAGGCTTGATACACCTGATCCTTATGACATAAAGTTAAATCTACCTTCAAATGCTTCCATACTTCATTATAAAATTAAATAAGACCCATTCTTATTCCTTTAAGCATATTATACCCTAAAGGAGTCAAAATGTCTTCAGCTGCATGGCCCTGTCCCTAAATCGTACACCAATTCCTTTTGTTTTGATTCTTCTGTCTCAGATATTTAATTAACAAGCTCCACTTGTAACAAAAGAATTGTCTATAGTTTTACTGAGTCACCCTCTTCTGACTCATCTGATTCGTTTGAAAATCAAATGCAAGGTACTGCTAACACAGTACCGCCATGGGGTAGTAGAAGAGTGAACCACAAAGGAGCATGAAACCAGCCTCCTTTGTAGAGCCCCTACTTTGACTCAGGCTGGCTATTTTGCTATCAAAATGCTACTGTATTCTCTAAAATGCATTTCTTCAGCATGTGTCTTAGTATGTGAAAAATTATGTTCTAAATCGCTCTTGTTTAGCAGGGGGCCAGCAGCTTGCAACAAGAACAAAGTTAAAGTGAATCAGACAGACTGGATCCTGAAAGATAAGCAAAACTTGAAAGAGGACCAGGAGACCCTTGAGAGCTCTAGAATCTAATAGAGTACTTGCCATCCACTACACATATGTACCCAAGAATACTGAGCAAATCAGCTGCAGACATCCTGTCAGGCCCAAGACAAAACTTTTTAAATGAAGATTCAAGAAGCAGGGATAAGCATTAGTACAGGAAGAGGTGTAGTTTGGGGAGAGAAGAGGATGCTTCAAGCTGGAAAGGATAACTAATCAAGCGGATGGCAAGATCAGGATCTAAAAGGAACCTAACGACCCACATCTAACAAGATGGAGTTAAATCAGAACACATTTCAAGTCTTGCCCTTTCATTAAAACACAAACATATAATTAAGCAGCTTCCAGTTAGTCAAGTGCAGCCAAGGGTCTATGCAATCTAAAGTCACCTTCATTGGTAAAGAAGGTCTAGGACTAGGCCAAAAATAGCTCCTAGGATTCCCTGAATTAACTGAGTTTCATGGGGAATTTTGACAATTTGCTCATCTCTGGCCCATAAATGTAAAGAAAGAGTGTTGGGATACAGGGCCAGCCTAAAGATGTCACTGCACCAGGAAAAGGTAGCTGTACTGGGAGAAGAGTAGTTAACTTAGGGGACCAGAGCTGATTTCTATGAATGTCAGAGGATCAAACATAAACTTTTATGCCCACGCTTCGCAAATACTATAGGAAGGCAGAAGTTGATTCAGTAAAAGCAAAACCAAGATAAAGACCCAGAGCTGGCTAACAGCACATAGAAACATCCCGGAGGAATGAACAGTTGATGTTCATTCCACAGCTCACACGTTTATTGAGCTGGAGGATGATCATGGCACCTTTAAACTTGTACACTCACCAGTTTGGCCTCTTTTCTGCCTTTCTCTGCATACCTAATTTACTCCCTTTTGAGCTCAGTTAACTTCTGTGCCTTCACCAACACCTTAAACTACTACATTATAAAATCGTGTTGGTCAGCTGTAGACACTGAAATGGAAGCACTATGTGGCCAAAAGATCTGACAAATTTCCAAAAATGTAGTTCTAGCTTGTGACTGCATTGTAGCTACCTCCTGGACTCCTACAGAAACACTCAATTCTCTGGAGGGAAACGGGTTCCCAAACATGGTTTGCTCTGAATAACATGAGCTCATCTGGACCTGGAGGGATCTAAAATATGGGTGGTAGCATCACAAGGAGAGCCCCAGTGGATTACCCAATGGAGTTTCTCACAAAACATATGCAAAACAATAAGTTGGGATCTTGTTAAAGTGCAGATTGTGACCCAGGGGACCTAGGGTAAAATCTAGGAACCTGCAGTTCTGCCTGGCTCCCAGGGGGCATTTCTACTTCTGGTTCATGATTACAGTTTTATTAGGAAGGGTTTCCATCTAACATCATTGCAGAATGTTTATTGATCACTACATCAGCAAGTGCCTGAAGACTTCTTTGCTTTACATATTAATATTTCTATTGATACAGATCATAACATTCCACCTTCTTCTTCTGAAACTTAAAATATATGACATAACAACTCTAAAAAGAAAGTATCCAGTTTCCCTTCTCTTTTAGGTACTTAAGGATGTCCAGAGAATACCACTAGCCTGGGCATAGATTGCTTCAAAGTAGCAAAGACAATTTCTTCAAGATTTTTTTTTTTTTTTTTTTTTTTTTTTTGAGACAGGGTTTCACTATGCAGTTCAGGCTGGTCTTGAGCTCACTTTTGTAGCCCAGGCTGGTCTTGAACTCACACCAATCCTCCTGCCTCAGCCTCCCGAGTGAGTGCTGGGATTACAGGCATGCGCCACCACGCCCGGCTCTCTTCAAGATTAATGATAAATGTTACATTGAATTAGCAGCTTGGTATTATTTTCATTTTTAATGTACTTTGTACAGGGTCTACAGGGTCTCACTACACAGATCAGATTTGTAGTATTCCTTCCTGTTTCTCAACCTCCTGAGCGGTAGGATTACAGGTGCCTGCCATGATGCTCAGTCTCAATAGCATCTCGGTAAACAAGCCAACCTCTTATAATAAAATAAGTACAACAGCTTTCCTCCAGCATGAAATTTAAAATAGCAAGGCTCAAATGTAGTCTGAGATATCTCTGCCATGTTACAGGCTACTGACCAATAATGGTGTAGAATTAAATGGTCCCCAAACACTCAAGTCTCAGTGTCTCCAGCTTGCTTGATTTAGGCTAAATTTTAAGTAATATATATATATATATATATATAGTTAATATATGTATTACTTAAATATATATACTTAAGTAATATATATATACATATATATATATATATTGTTTGAATATGGTGTGACTGAAATAACACTTGATTTTTTCATGTCTGTTCTACAAAACATGAAAAAGAGCATGATATATTTTATTTTATTTTATTTTTTATTTTTTGTCTTTTTGAGACAGGGTCTCGCTATGCGGTTGAGGCTGGTCCTGAGCTCAATTTTGTAGCCCAGGCTGGTCTCGAACTCACACCAATCCTCCTGCCTCAGCCTCCCGAGTGCTGGGATTACAGGCGTGCACCACCACGCCCAGCTAGAGCATGATATATTTTAGACAAGACTATTTACTTCCATATAAAAAGTAAAATAGCATCTGTGAAGTTTTGAGCCTCACACTTAGTACAGGAAACCTGGTGTTCTAGAGTGGTTATTACCCATTAAGTTTAATAATCAAAATTTTGTCACAGTGTCATTGTACTAGAGTGGGAACTTTTTGCTTTTTTTGTTTGTTTAAAATAGTATTTGTTTTACCTGTTGCAAGACTTCATACAACTGTCAGTGTGAAAGTCTACCTTATAGAAAGCTATATTTCCTATTATTCCTCACCTTACTCCCCAACTTGTTCTCCTTTTCACTATCGATATATTTTTATCCCCCTTTTTTTTTGTAGTTTTCACCTGTATTGTTTCCCTATTGCTGGTATAACAAATGATCATAAATAAGTTTTGTAATAATGAAAATCTATTGTAAATGGAAGTCTAGCAAGTTCTCACTGGACTAAAAATCAAGTAATAGGTGAGTTCTGTCTCGAAAGCTTTAGGGAAACTCTGTTTCCTTGGTTTCACCGTCTCCCCACGCCTCTTGCTTCCCTGATCACTTCCTCCATCTTCACAGCCAGCAAAGCTGCATTTCCCTGATCCTCTTTCTGTTGTCAAATCATTCTTTAAGACAAACTGCAGAGGAATCTTTGCCTTTAGAGTCTTATGAGATGACTCTGGTCCTCCTAGATAGCCCAGGGAGATGCAATATAGCTTAAAGTCATTGTCCTTAAGACATATATGCGAACATTTTTTTTTTCTATGTAAGGCGATATAGTTACAGCTCCAGACTTCTGGCAGTGAAAGTCTTTGCAGGAGAGATTATTCTGCAATGAATTAAGGATGATCATGCATTTGAAGTACAGATGCTAGAACACACATTTCCACCGGCTCTACTTTCAAAGTATGTCACTTCAACTAACCTTAGTTCTCATTTGAAAAATGAAGTGATCGTTCTACCCACTTCACAATGTGATGCAATGAAGCTGTCAGTAAGATTTATGTGAAAAGGGTTTGAAAACTCTTAGGTAAATAAATATAAAATATTAACACATTTTTAAGTTAGTCTTGTTTTCTTATTTAAAACTTCAAGCGTCCTCCAGCCCCAATTGTCTGGAATTCTGGTCACAGGTCGTGTTAGTCAGCTTTGCTCTTCCTGAAGTACAGGGCCTGACCCTATCATTTTAAAGGAGAAGAGATTTCCTTCTACTGCTTAGTGCCACTGTATGCTGTCCTTGGCCAGGTGAGAGCATCATGGTGGGAGGCTGTGGGGAAGTAGATATTTACTTTGAAGAGGTGGAGGAAGAGAACTGGGGAGCAAAGCCAGAGGAGAATGGGTGAAGGACCGTCTAAGGTACCCACATCCACACTTCCAAGGTCCACAAGCACACCCGGGAGCATGCCTCACTAATCTGCTGAGTGTTTCTTAACCCAGTGAAGTAGACATATCAGGATTAAGAGTCACATGGAATCACTCCTCAGTAAAAAAATTAAAAATTAAAACCCAACCAAGAAGTGAAAGAAGAATTTGGGAAGATCCTAGAGTGGTTATACTGTATCTTGGCTTTTCTCCTGACAGACCCACCATCCTTCAAGTTTTGGCTCTGTATTCCACGCAGCATGTTTCTACCATGGAAGGTGATAACATGATACGGAGAGGCCACTGGGAGTCTCCAGTCCCTAGTGGAGCTCAAGATCTGTGACCCTCAATTTCTCCCAGTGACTGTGCTGCCTACCATCTATTCTTCCTGATCATACATTACAAAGAAATATTGGGGGGATGATAGCCCAAACAGAAGGTAAAACGGAAACACACTGGAAGTTTTTATTTCTTTTGGATAGGACTAGAACATCATTTGCTCAACTTGATGTCTTCATACCATGAATGAGTAGCCAATATTATAGTTAAAATGATATCATGCTTGCAAATTCTCATAGAATTATTTTGCTGAATTTTCTAAAAAATATTTTCACCATTTGTTTTTAGACTTTTGGGTAAGATTGAATCTCTCCAACTCTGACACACTTTTGTCAATTTTATTAAGATTTTTTAAAACAATTTAGAGGTTGTGTTCAACTCATATACATAGTTTGTATCATATATAATAAATTATATAATATACATATATATGTATATAATTCACTAGAAGGCTAAAAATACAAACATTTAAGACAGAATCTTTTACTGTTTTGGTAAGTCTGTGATGCTGAGATTAGGACATCTTTCTCCAAACAATAAGGCAGTCTTGGTTCAGATATGGTTCACTTCCCAGGGTCTGTGTGTTGTCAGGATGCCCAAGATGGTACACTCAGACTTTTCCCCTAGGCCCTCTGCTTGCCACAGAGTTACCATGTGTTATGTAACCTACACACGCAGCAAATATGGACGCAAGCAGTCTATGTTACATAACGTGTCGCCAACTTGCTGGCTTTGTGTGAAATTGCCTATAAAGGATTGGACTTGGCAGATTTTCTCCCATGCTGCTGAGACAATAAAAGTATATCTGCCATTCCCACAGCTCCGTGACCTTTCTCTAGGCTCTCCAAATCTCCAGTGAACTTGCTCAGCCTGGACCGGTAGCAGAATGATGAGTATTTATCAATCTTTGTGAAACATTAGGAGATTTGCAGACAATCAAATGACTCAGTGTCAGTCACAGATGTGTATATTGTTGTGAAAGCTCAAATAATAATGTTATTGATTAAAAGGCAGTGATTCTCAGGCCAGCAGAAGAGAAACATCAACATTAGTTAGAGACTTACAACAAACACAAAATTTGGAGCAACCCCGGGGACCTCCAGAGTTGGAAGCTGGAAGCTTTTATGATCAAAGGCCCCTGCAGGTGACTCTGATGCTCAGGAAGGCCTACACAGTCCTGCCTTTCCCAGTGGGCATGAAGAAGGGAGCAAACTTGATGCTTACAGGTAGTAATCTGACTCATTGGTGAGGATTGTTACACCGTGGGAAGACTGTACACCATGCAAATTGCAGAGAGCATAATAGAAGCTCTCCTGCAGCCCAGCACTGGAAGTCGCATTTATTCTTCACTAGCTGAATCACCTTTACATATTACACAAAATCTGCCTTATTTTATTGGAATTTTTCTGTCTTGTCGATATATTTTCCAGAAATTGGTTGTCTCTCAATGGGAATTTTACTGGAAATGCACGAAATCAAAACCAAACAAACAAATTAACAAATAATAATCATAGCCAACTACAGTTTTAAAAGCCTAGGATCTAGCCAGGTGAGGAAGCCCATGCTTATAATGCTACCACTGGGTTGGCTGAAGCAGGAGGACCACTATGATTTTGAGGCCAGCTTGAAGTACACAGCAAATCTGAGACCAGCTTGAACTACACAAGGAACTCTGTTTTAAAAAGAATTTCCAGGATCTTAGAAGATATGGCTATTTTCACCTGCTAGTGGAGCAGGCAAGTGGCACCTGGGTATCATAGACTGCCTACAGCTTTGTTTGAGTAACTGGAGCTACCGATTTACCTGCATGATGCGTGCCACCCTAGAGGTGATGCCAAACTGCTGAGAAAGCCCCAATGACACACCCATTCATTCTCCCCGGACAGTGAAGCAGAAGAGGTACTGTGTCAACGGGGCATAGGACAGTGCAGCGAGAGGAAGGCTGAGTACTCTTTACACGTGAGCACTTCACTGAGTGCACAAGAGCATCTTGCCACCTGGGGGTGTCACAGAGTAAACGCACGTGGTAGATGATACCACACAGGACTTCTTGGATCAAGTTCAGGTTACTTGTAGGCAGTGAAGAGCCAACAGCCTTGGGGCACTGGACATGTGCAAGTTTTCTTAGGAAGATAGGCTCTAGTTAATGATAAGTCTACGGTAACACTATTGTAAGGACTCACCAGAACTGTGAACGTGTTCTGGTCACATCTAGCTTGGTAGAAGGCAAGGTCCAAGCAGTGCTTGTGATGGCAGAGAGCAAAACTCCAGAGACCTTTGGTCCAGCTTTGAATCCAACGACAAGGGAAAAACAGAAAACAAGTTGGAGCCTCGGGGTTCTCGTGAAGTATTTGGAAAATCTGGAGTGCAATACTTATTTTGTATTAGGCATTCTTGCAAACCTTCTGGAACTACATGAGACTTCGGTGTTCAGGACAGGAGTGGGGGCACAGTGCCTGTGTCAGGCGTGCAGCAGGTCCCATGATCACCGGTGAAGGATGACAGGGATGGGAGAGAAGGTCTCTGTCTGGGAGCCAGTGCAGGGGCCAACGAGTTTCTGAATCACTTGGCAGTTCTTTAAGCAGGCAGGGGTCAGGGAACTTTGAGAGTGGTGAAGTCATGAAAGAAATTAAAAATTGTAGTCACTTGGCTCCAGTTCCCAGAAATCTTATGCCACTGATCTAAATGTCTGGCCTTTGCATTTCATTTTCAAAACTTTTTCAGATAATTTAATGTGAGGATTACCACTTACAATACGTGAAGACCTTTTTCAATTTGAAACTATATCTGTAAATTTAAATCTACCAACATGCCTAATAACCTGTGGCAATATTAATGAAAGCAGAGCGTGATGTATTTATCTTCTGAGATGGTACAAAACTAGATGAGATAATATATGTTAAAGTGCCAGGAGCTGCTAATTACTTGGGCCATTTTATCAGTACCAATGTCACAAATTTTTTCTATAGGGAAATACATAAATCACTTGGAAAATACAGCAAAGTAGCATAATGTCTTCATTTTTATTTTCAACATGTAGGCTATAAAATTATCATTGATAGGGGATAGGGAGGTAGTGCAGTTGTCTAAGCACCTGCTTGGCAAGCATAAGGATCCAGCTTCCATACCCAGTACCACATGTCATGGTGGCCCCACCCTGGATGCACCAAACCAAACCCCAAAACTAGGTGTGGTAGCACACTCCTGTAATCCCAGCACTGGGCAGGCTGAAACAGGAGGATTGCTATGAGTGAACTGTGTAGCAAGACCCTATGCCAAATACATAGAAGAAATCTATGGTCTATGAACACCATTTGTCACACTACTGATAAATATAACACTTTTCTTTACATAATATGAACTTTTACTTTAATTTATTTGAATGCTTTCAAGAGGGGTCTTGCAATGTTGTTCAGCCTGACCTCAAACTTGTGACTATCCTCCTGCCTCAGCCTCCCAAGTGCCGTCATAGTTACTTATACAACAGAGGCATTAGAGATTTAGGTTCTCTTCATGCATGCTTATAAGTAGTAGTTCTTAGAAACCCTAAAATTGCTAAGTTGACTTTGTCTTGCACATATACACCAGAAAGACTGCATGGCTGAACAACATGACCCCTGCGTTACACTCACACAGTGTCAGAACAACACACAACCTGGGCTAGTTTACACCGGAGGCACTGACTCCATTCAAGCCTTAGAGAACTGTAAAACAAACTCAGCAGCACAAATATCTGGGCTGATGTGCAACTAATGTTCTCTGAACCAATTAAATTGTTCCAACCAAAACATAAAATTTTGGAGCAGGGACACTGATATTAAGTTAAAACAGTCTGAGGAAAAAGCAGCAACAGGAAAGAAGCAAAAAGGAGGAATTACCCCAAACGTTGAGGAGTCCAGTGGATTATGTTTTGCAATAATTCATAGGTAAGACTAAAGAACAGATCATGGGTGTGATATTTTAATGTACAAATATGGAATCTATCAAATGCACATATAGAACAGTGCCTTTTATTTACTTGTAAAGATTTCACCATAGATGCTGAATGACACAAGTCCAGCTCCAGTAATATTTCATAGCTTTTTATGCATTTAGAACTAACTCCTCCCACTTTTTCCAGATCTCTTAGATGTCTGCTGGAAATTTGTAAAGCAGTTACTCAACTTGGTCTAATAAGCTTCTGAAAATACATGTTGTTATTTCTCCTTAATGTGATATTTGGCAAAGATTACACTGTATTATACTATGAAAAATACAGGTAATTTGTGCTTCTGCCATCTTTATGGATGAGCTAAATCAAATATTTGCCTTCATAAGTTTGGTAAATCCTACAGGAATGGAGACATCAGTTTTAAATATAGTACCATTACTTACATAAGGACAAATATATATATATTTGGTGTTTGAGACATTTGATAAGTATTATGGTTTGTGTCTAGTTGTCCTCCCAAAGCCTCATGCACTCATGGGGCAAGGACTTCTAGAGTTTGAGATTAACTCATGACCCAGTGGGACTATGGGTGATCCACTAGGATTATAGGTCTTAGTACTGATGGGATTATGGGTTTGGCCAGAGGCAGAGAGCCTAAATGTAATATAACAGAGACAGAGAGACAGACTCTCATTCTGTTGCCTCTGTTGCTATCATTGCTGTTCCACTGCCATGAACTGCTGCTCTCTGCCATATGCCAATCTGCCTTGGAGTCAGCCAAGTATGGACTGAAACTTCCAGTAACTGTGAGCTAAATAGGCCTTTCCTTTATTTGGGTGTTGGGTATTTATCCCAGCAATAACAGAAGAGTAATTGAGACAGTAAGCTATAAGATCACCTCATTTTAAGAAGGCTTATCTGAAGTTTACTATAATGTACTTGATTTACTATGATTTACTGTATGATGATATATATGTATATACATGTATATACGTATATATATATGATGACATATATGTATATATGTAGTATATGATGATATATATGTATATACATATATATATACATATATATCATCATACATATATATATATATATATGTGTGTGTGTGTGTGTGTGTAGTTACTTTACTGATGGGTTAATTACTTCTGAAAGATACGAGAATTATGCTAGGAGTTATGGATAACCTCTGTGTTGAATGGAATAAAGTAATACTTAGAATAAATGCAGAACGGAGAGTACAAAAAAAAGGATCTGTGCACAAAGACAAACTCTGAAGTTTCTACCAACTAGCAAATTGTCAAGATGCAATCTACATTATGTGTGAGTAGGAATTTTAAATTTCAAGTAGAAGCATCCCCAATATTGATTAGAAAGTTTATATATGTTACATGAATAAATTTAATTGTCTACATAATAGTCAAGGTAATGTGATTGTTACAAACAGTATCATCAGAGGGCCAGGCAAATAGCTTAGCAGATTAAAGCACCTGCAAGCAGGTGCAGGGGCCTAGGTTCGATCCCTGGGCAAACTCTGCCAACCCCACCCCCAGGGCAGGCCGAGACCACTTATTGAGACCAGGCCTGTGGCACACACCTATAATCCTAGCTCTTGGGATGCTGTAAACAGGCGGATCACTACAAGTCTGATCTAGTAGTGAGATCTTGAACACCTTCTAGACCCTTCCCTAAAATACAAAAAAAGAAGGAAAAAAAAAGAAATGTTATTTCTGCCTTTCAGTTCTCCTACTTTAGTGCTTTGAAAATATTAATGAAATATTCTATCATTGTAAATTTTGTTGATGATAATTTCTTTCTTAAAGCTAATTGAAATTTATGTGTCTTTATATTAATTTTTCTGGTCACTTGTGACTTCTCCAAAGTAAACTAAATTTATAAGTTTTACAATTGTGGATATAACTTCAGACAAAACCTTATAGAGCCATTCTTCATATTTTTATTGAATGAGGTTCTTCTTTAATTGATGACAACTTTCACTTTACATGTAGTCATTTGGGAAATATCCATCCATCAACTTCTTCTTCGGTTTGATAAAAGAACACATGCTGCATTCTGATTTAAATAATCTCTTTGAAGATGCATTGCACATTACTATCAAGTTAGCAAAAATGGGATGAGAAACACAGTCTTTCTCAGAATGGGAGCACTTCCTTTGCCTGTGGTGGTTACAGTCCCTCATTTTTAGTGATACTTTCATGAACTAATGCATCTACAGAAAATATATTTACTTCTTACAATTACAGGGAAATGATCCCTACTGAAAAAGAGATGGGGTGCTTGGATTGGAGCTAGACTAACCCAGATTTCTTATATTTACCATGGCTGAAATAAAATCTCAACAGAAAGACAATAAAACTGGTTTGTTGATAAATAGATTTCCTTGCACAAATCCAATTGCTTTGTAGGATTTTTCTAAAGGAAAACTGTGCAAACCTAACTCTTACTTAGCAGTTCAAACTGGCACAAATGATTAGAGAGTGTACATCACCCAGTGGTCTAAAGCTTGCCTAGCATGCTCAAGGTGTTGGATTCCATTCCCAGAACTGTAAACAAGAACAAGCAAAGGGGCACCAAGAGTGGTGTAAATCACTAGGAGAGCAGTTAAGAATGTATCAAGAATGATCCACGACTCTGGCCTCTGCCTTGGCAAGCACGTGGGATGCTTGGCAGGACAGAGAGGGCTCAGGGAAGAAGCTATATCACGAAGAGTCAGGCCAGTGAGGCCCTTCCATCTGGGGGCAAGCTGAAGCTCTCAGAGCCTGTTTGGCCCACTGGAATGCATGATTCCAACCTACAGTCTGCACTTCTTCCCATACCCTTGGGCCAAAGCGTTCCCCTTACTTCTGTACCTGGTGAATCACCAGGTCCCATCGAGGCTCTTTTCTAAATCTCATCATTGCCCTCCATTCCCCCTGGCTGCTGCCCAGGACCTCGATCTTTCATCTGCACCACCACAGCCTGGCCCTGTTGGCTCCCCGTTGGCCTCCACAAGGCAGCCCAGTTTTCCAGCCCTAAAGGCTCCCCCTGTTGCTGGAACAAAATCCCTGACTCCTCAGCTTCATTTCCTGGCACTCTCCTGCCTCGACCACTGCCACCTACCCCTGATCTCCCCCAGCCGGAGTCTCTGCTTCTCTGCCCTTTATTGGCTGCCTTCTACTTGCCAGGCAAGGCAGGCTACCGTCCTGGCCCTCTGACCCATCATGAGGTGCCTGGGAGAGGTGCTCCCCCAACACCTTGAAATCCCCCACCCTCTACTTGGGATTATTCATCAAGCTTTGGCCCTGGCTTCACAACCACCATGCAACAACAAACTTGCTGGCAAAATCCCAGCCCACTTGAGTGAAAACGTCTGTAGCAGACACTCCCCAATATTGTCCAATGAATTAATCTGAATACAGTAATGTATTCATTGTTCAAATATGTATTCATATCCTTAGTTATCTGACCAATGTAAAAAAAGTTTAAAAAAATCATTGACTATCAGCTGATTACAAAGTATCTCCCTGCTTTTAAATCCCCCTCCTGAAAAAAAAAAAAAAAAAAAAAAAACCTCAATCACAGATTTAAATCTTATTTATTTATTCATTTTTAATATATTTGGTACAGGGTCTCACTATGCAGCTCTGACTCATAGCAATCCTCCTGTTTTCAGCCTACCCAGTGCTGGGACTACAGGCGTGCAACACCACACCCAGTCCTCTTCACACACTCAGTGTCCTGGGGGGGCAGGGCCAGTGTGCATCGGTGCCTGGGATTGAATGCCGGTCCCTGCACTTGCTGAAGCAGGCACTTAGCTGGCTGAGCTATCCCACTGGCCCAGATTTAAATCTTCTGACTACTTCTTGCAGCCTGAATAAGACCTGTAGCAATCATTATTATGTTTACGGAGAGAATTAAATTACTAATATTGGTCTGCCCATTTCTCCAAGAAAATAAAATTACTTCTCTGCAGAATTAAAACACCATTTCCTTGAACTTGATAAAGACTAATTTTCTTTTGCATTTCCTGTCCCCCCAAAATACACGTCTAGACAGAATATTAGTGGTTTATCCCATTATTCATAGAAAATTGCCTAAGTACCTCATTGTGTTGTGGCTCACTTCTTAGTTTTAAACAAGTGAAAGTCTAACCAATATTTCCCCTCAGAATTCAAACTCTCTCTCTCTCTCTCTCTCTCTCTCTCTCTCTCTCTCTCACACACACACACACACACACAGAAATCTCTGCCCTTCAGACTGCTAAGTATAGTCAAATTCACTTTAATAGGAGCAAGATCATTTATTCTGTATTATTCTTTGCATCAGCATATCTTATATTCTTGCACACTCCGGTGTCTCCTGAAGACCTTTCATAAAAAGCAGGTTATTGGTGTCTTTCCAACAGTTTCTGCTTTATTCAGTCTGAGAAGGGGCCAGAGACTGTATTTCGAACAGTGCACAGTCTGCTCGCTAGACTACAGGCCATACCCTGAAAAGCAACTTACACATGCAATGCACAGGACAAGAGCATACTTCGTCTTTATGGTGGTTTGCTACACATTATTGCTCTTTTATGCTACACATTATGTCTTTTATTTTTGGTCACCACAATCCTACTTAGTATTGCTGTCAGAATGTGCTAAGAATGCCTGACCTTAGTACAAGGATATAACTTTTTTTAAAATAAAATAAAGAAGTATATTTCTACAAGTTCACAAAATTGAATGAAAAAAAAAAAGGTTGTTCTAAAAGGAATCACTTTCCAAGGCAACATGTTTTGCTTCAACTGGGATTCTTTTGTTCAGCAGTCAAGCTGGACATTAAGCTGGCAAAAGTAGTAGGAGCCGTTTGTTCATATGATGATAATGTAACCCTCTGTAAACCCCGGGACAGTTGGGCCCGCACATGAACTCACTCCACCTTCTAGTTCCCTTTCTCCTCTTGTTGCTCATTCCAAATTCTCACAGCTGCTAAAGCAGGGGAAGACATTAGATCCTGTCACATCCTGCCCCACCCAAACCATCTATACCCCTGAGAAGCAGTCCCATGCCGCCCTCATAAGCACTTTGCAGAGCTGGCCAGCACGCCCTCTAACAAGTTGGTGGTTATGAAATTTCTCTTGTGCCCAGGGCTCTGCAAGAACACCTGCGTTGCTCTCTTTTATCTAAGCTCAGAAGAGCAAACAGAAAACTCAGATGAGAGTTGGGCTTCCAGGAGAATTATTTTCGTTTTAGAGACCCACTTAAGAAGAACCTAGCCCTGAGGGTTCTAATGCTCACCAGAATCAGCATAATCAGGGGCCACTAAAGAAGCTCACAGTGCAAGGAAAGTGCCACCCTTAGTACTGGCTCCTGAAGAAATCAAGGAGCATGTCGTGACAATGACAAGGTACTGCAGACATTACCACTTCTTTAGCATGTTCATTCAGGATCACATTCTGTTTTGTTCATGGGTCATTAGCCCTAGACTTTAGAATAAAGTCAGAAAAGTGAAGGCACTCAGTGCAAATTATTTGTCACCTAACTGGTGGGGACTACATTCAGTACATGAAACGTACAATCAAAGCTAGAGCATAATAGGATATCACAGTTCATAAATAAAATATTGCCCAAACTGAGATCATTCCTACACATGAAAAAATTAATCAGAATATATCTCTTTAGAATACAAGTACCAGTATATCTATCAACAATTGCCTGGCAAATGGAACTTTATAGACTATTTTTTTTTGTTGTTGTTGTTACCTTTTAGGAATTCAAGCCCTGGTTTTATGTTCAAGCATGCCCATATGAGAAAAGCATTTTCACTTACGTTGTCTGTCAGCTTATAAACGAGAAAAAATTCGCTATGACATACCACTAGCCTCTCCTTTATTAAGGAATATAGTTTTGGCCAAGTTCCCCCTCAGACTGTACAGAAAGTAATATACTACTAATAATAATTATTAGTATAATTAATATATTTGGTACAGAGTCTGGCTATGCAGCTCAGACTCATACTGATCCTCCTGTTTTAAGTCTCCCCAGTGCTGGGATTATAAGCATGCCCCACAACACTCAGACTGGGTCACTGGCACAGCATGCCCCATGGGCGGGACCAGTGTAGCATGTGGTCCTGGGGATGGAATGGAACCCCTGTCCCTGCACTTGCCTAAGCAGGTGCTTAGTCCACCGAGCTATCTTGCTGGCCCTATATATATTTGGGCAATGAATATGATGGCTATTTCTTTTTAATGATAACAATAGTGTCCTAAAAACCTCATCTCTATTGCACAGTGTTACCCACCTCAAGTTTGTTTTTTTTTTTTTTTTTTTTTTAACGTAATCTTTAGCTGATTCGATTCAGTGTGAGTTTAGCCTACCTGATTCCTTGAAGGAATTCTCCTAGGGAGACACGCATTGTAATAACTTCAGCAGCAACTAGGTCATGCCACTCAGATTTGGGTCTGTGAGTAATTTCTGGCTTCTTTGTGATCTACACTTTCCAAGTTACCCAAACCCTGAGAACTGCTTCATGGAAATTAGACCCCGTGCTGGCATTCAAATCAGGATCCCCTCAGAGGGTCGTGTTTCACTGCCTCTCCGGCTATGGTTCACCTACAATCGATGACAGACTCTCATGTCCTTTGGAAACCATTCTTCTAATGACTCACAAGCCCAGACTCTGGGGATAAAAACAGCTCTGCCAGGGTTCAGCTAATGTCCTAGTGTAATTCTTTCTACCAACTTTCGATTTCATTCCTAGTCTCCCATGCTGAAATCCCATTGAATCCTTCCCTTTGCGAAGTACAGGTTTGCTGTACTGAGCTCATTTTTGGTTCTCACAATGACTAATCATTAAGCACTCAGCAAGCACTTTCTGCACACAGTACAAAAACTCAGGTGGCAACAAAGAGGCCCTTGGTGCTACAACATTATTTCACAGAATAACATAATTGGTAAATTCTCATACCTCATGAAGATCAAACTGATGCACTGTTTTTGCTCTTTCCCAAAAATTCTCCTACCTCATTTCTCCACAGAATTTCATTTTACAGAAAAGTGACAAAATACATGCCTCATCATTTCATGCCTCATCATTTTACATGCCTCATCATTTCATGCTAAGTACCTTCTTAAGAATTAGAAAATGTATCCATCAAATATTTTTGGCATATGATATGCTATACATTACATTTCTATATATTTTTGAAATCTTGGCCAAAACTGGGTTGAGATTCTACTTGAGATATAACCTCAAGCATTTATGATTAAATAAAAAAGTAAGTAATGAATTCAGAGAAAATCAACACTTGTCCTATAATTGCTAGACTTTGAAATTTTATTGAAATTAGTTAAGAAGGGCCAGCAAGATAGCTCAGCAGACTAAGTGCCTGCTTAGGCAAGCACGCTGACTGGGATTCAATCTCCAGCACCACATTCCATGCCATCCCTGCCCTTGGGCGTGTTGAGCCAGCCACTGAGATCAGGCATAGTGGCACAAGTCTGTAATCCCAGAGCAAGGGAGGCTTAGACAGGAGGATCACTGCAAGTCCAAGCTGTATAGTGAGACCCAGCACAAAATACAATAATAATTAAAAAAAAAGAAATTAGCTTGAAAATTATGCAGTATATAAGAACACAGGCAGCCTACAGTCTTTTCCCATAGTAGCTAACATGAAAGTCTTAGACAAAATGTCCTTATCTTGTCTAGAAACAAAATATCTATTGAGAAGAACAGTCCAAAGCCGGGCGTGGTGGTGCACCCTTGTAATCCCAGCACTCGGGAGGCTGAGGCAGGAGGATTGGTGTGAGTTCGAGACCAACCTGGGCTCGAATAGCGGAATAGCAAGACCCTGTCTCAAAAAAAAAGACAAAAAAAAAAAAAAAAAAACAGTCCAGAAAACATCAGACCAATCAGCGTGTATGTTGGCACCACATCACACCCCAGCACTGGCACTGCTTAGCAAGAGCATTTCCATTTGTTCTTCTGGTAAAATTGAACAGATGATGGCAAAAAGGATCTGCTGAGTCAGAACATGTTCAACTGAGGAGTGACAGAGGAGTTTCTTCAATTAATAGCCAGCTGCATAATTTGAGCTGCTGCCAGCCCAGTTTTCGTCATCAAGTGTCACAGAAATAAACTGTTCTGTACTCAGGTTGCTGGTGTGCTGACGTGAATGAGACTACCCAAATGTAGAGGGACGCAGAAGGACAACAAGCACCACCAGCTTATTTCAACAGTCATTGGAAGGATATTGGGGCCATCTCCTTGTTAAACTGTTTCAGTGGCTCTATTTTGACTCTAACACTTGCTTGCATGACTAAATTTGTAGAAGGGGAGAAACAAAAGCGAGAAACCCTCTCAAGGTCATGCTGATTTCTTTTCGAGAGTAGAGATGTCCATATTCACATGTGACCCTCATGGTCCAGAAAGAAATAGAAATACAGAGTTTAAGAAGAGCAGCCCCGTGAGGGGATAATTGGAGAGAAGAAAAGAGCTTACTGGGATGAGAGAAAAGGAATCAGGGACAGGTTTAGAGAGGTCAAGTTCCTGCTGGGTCATTCAGAAAAGATTAACCATCCAAGCTGCTGGGACTTAGCGAGGTGCCTGTCTCGGTGGGGTGGTCACAAGTCCATGTGTCTCCTGGTACTCAGCCACATTCCTGTCTGTCTGGATGGAAGAATGCCCACCCGCTCGCCAGGCCTCTCCATGACGGGCACGGCTCTGAGCTTTCACGTCAAGGCAAACTACACTCACCCATCACTGGATGTAAACACCTCCTCCATAGGGATTTCATAAGAAAAACACTCTACTTAAAAGACTGGAGACAAACAGTAACGATCAGACAAAGAGAAGCCCTGTAAAAATCTGAAGTATAGAATATGCAGACATCGAAGATGCCTTCCAAATGAGCAAGGAGTGACAACTGACCCACAAGTTCCGTGCCGTCTACTTCCTTCACTGTAGCCCTGGAAATATAAACACACAACTCTAAATTTTCCCAGGCTTGGGGCCACAGAATGCTACATACTGGCTTCACCACCGGAACATGCAGACTGTCTGTTCTGCAGAGACAGAAGGGGAGGTGAGGAAGTGGACTGCCACTGTCCAGGAGAACCAGCCCCAAGGCGAGGGTCATTGGCAGCGCTCCTCAGTGCCCTCATTCATGGAAGAATGATCGCACAGATTGAATTACCCAGTTGACGCTAGCTCTACGTATGCCAAAGGGCAAGAGTTACAAGCCTGCCAAAGGCCACAGTTGCTTGGCAGAGCTGTGCGGTCTGTAGTTCAGACAGAAAGAAGTACTAGAAAAGGTGTCCCTCCGAAGTCCAGTAATAACACTGTGATTCTGACATTATACAGAAGGTCTGGAGCCCCAGGTTGCCTGGATTTGACCCTGAAAATCTGACAGCACCAGGCAGATGAAAAGGTTTTTGGTGCTGCTAACACAGAGGGTAAGGGTAAAACAGGAAACTTGTCATCATTACCTACATTCAGGGCAACATAGATTCTTACAACTAAAAGACACCCCATTGCCTCAGTAGTTGATCACTCTGGAGGCCCTTCAGCTGGAGACAGCCAATATTTTTGGCATGAGGAATCAGCTCTGTGGAAGACAGTTGTTCCCCAGGCATGGGGTGGGTATGGGGGAGGATGGTTTTAGGATGATTCAAGCTCATCGCCTTTATTGGACATGCTATTTCTTTTAGTATAACACAGGAGTATAGAAGAATTGTTATGGTTTGTGTCTAACTGACTAACCCCCTCAAGCCTCATGTTCTCATAGGATTTTTGTGTTTTCTTGCTTTTGAGGTGTCTGAATCTAGAATGTATGACTGGCTCATAGTAAAATACTAGAATTAAAGGTTCTAGCGTTAAGGATGTGTGACTGCTGGATTAGTCCACTGCTTGAATTTGTACCGCTCTAATCCTAGCAGCCTGCATAAGATAAGGAGGGCAGAAAGGAGCTTTTTTTCCCATTTTTTTGCTATTGCTCTTTCACTGTCTTCAGCATCCATGCTCTGCTGCCCTCTGTCAAGTGCCAACCTTCATAAATTTTTCTCTTCATTTTTTTTTTTTTTCGTATCAGGAATTGAACTCAGGACCACACACTCACCAGGCAGACACTTACGCTCCTGAGCTCTCTCTCTCTCTCCAGCCCTGGTGCCACCCTTCATACTTTGCAGACAGCTAGTGATGAACTGAAAATGCTGTAAACCATATGCTAAATAAGCCTTTCCCCTTTAACTTTGAGTATTGGGTAGCTTGTCTCACCAACAAGAGAAAAGTAACTAACCTAATAATATTATTGTGCAACACACCACAATACTGAACCAGGTATATAAAAATCGTGCACAGGCCCAGTGCATACTAAAATAGGTTTCAGCTTCAGATTTAAAGCCTGCCACTAGAGGCAGTAGCACAACTAAAATACATTAAGTTATTTGTCGTGCTAAATCCTGCCACCAGATGTAGTCTTTTCACTAGTTACTGGTGTGCATATTGGTGGGGTTTTGACATTTGTCTGCAATCCAGTGATTTAGTATGGTCTCTGTGCAGTCAGACCTCTCTGCTCATGTTTCTGATCTGTATTTGCAGCTGTGGCCCAGTGCGAGCATCACCACCTCAGCTCTACCCCAGATCATAAGGCAGGAGATTCTGATAAGGAGCATACAACCTCATTCTATTCATGTATAGTTCACAGTAGAGGTCAGGCTCTTATGAGATCCTGATGCTACTTCTGTTCTGATAGGAGGCAGAGCTCATGAGGGTGACAGCGTGTGGCTCTACTATGGCATGTGGTCATGGTTGGGGCTTTTTCAGAGTGGTTGGATCCAGAGCCTGTGATGCAGTAATTGATTTGTGGCATAATGCTAGGGTCGAGGGCACTAGGAGTAAGGGCGTGAGCACTGCCTGCCCTCAGTAGTCTGGATAGGCCAAAGGGACAGAAAGATGGGTTCAAGGTCTTGTTTTTGCTCCCTTCTGCCCACCATGAACTCTTCTTGGTGGAGCTACCCTGTCTTGGAGCCTGCTGATTATAGACAGCAACCTTTACAAACTGTGAGCAGCATAAACTTTTCCTCCCTTCAGTTGGAGGTCTTGAGTCAGCAATGAGAAAAGTAATTAACAAATTTTGTTTTGGTTATGAGAAAACTACCTAACGCAGAATGTAAATAGAGAAGAAGCTTCCCTCGTGCCCTGCTCAGCTCCTTGTGGCTTGCTTCCTAGCCTTTCACCAGATTTTTCTACAGTGTATGTTGGGTGGATGCGAGCTGCTTGCAAACTAACTTAGCAAGTACTTCTTCAAATGCCATAAGGAGTGTCAACAGATACCCAAAATGTAATTCGCGCACAAGTCAGAAATTTGTATGTAGACTACAGGCTCAACCTTGATGAAAGCTTACACAGCATTCACCCTGATAAACTGACTCTTACATGGAAGCGCTTTATTCTCTAGCACTCACTAAAGCACTAAAGGTATAAATGGAAACAGAGAACTTTGATTATAACCCAAACATTTTATGAAAGTGAAACACTGTCTATTTTCTATAAACTTTGTTATAGACAGACAGATCTTTTATTTCCATACCTGAGCTAAACACTATACATGGATGGGGCTGGCAAGATAGTTCAGCGGTCTAAAGCACCTACTTAGGCAAGCTTAGGCAACAACAAGGACCATGGTTCAATCCCCAGCACCACATGCTACACCAGCCCCAAACCCAGGGCAGGCTAGGCTGGCCATAATAGAAAATAAGCAAGTTAGTAAGTAAGTAAATAAACCAAAAGTGTACACATGGATTCATTAACAAAGTATCTTTGTAAAATATTGATCTATTTATATGGTTTTATTTCTTTGAGTCTGGGACCAATCAGTCAATTGATGACCTATTTTTTAACTTGTTCCATTGGATTTGTTCTTTACTAGGATAAAAGACACAGGTGCAATAGCCTTAGAATTTCTGCAATTAGCATGCCTCAGGCCAGTGACAGTACACTTTTTACAGCTTTTAAGTATAGCATGACGCCATATGTTCACTACCACAACCATAGCCCCTACATGAGATAAGTCTCATACCTTCTCATCTTTAAACTTAACAGTTATACAGCCGGGCATGGTGGCACACGCCTGTAATCCCAGCACTCGGGAGGCTGAGGCAGGAGGATCGGTGCGAGTTCGAGACCAGCCTGGGCTACAAAACTGAGCTCAAGGACAGCCTGAGCTGCATAGTGAGACCCTGTCTCAAAAAGACAAAAAATAAATAAATAAATAAATAAATAAATAAATAAAAATAAACTTAACAGTTATTTGAAACTAATATCCAATTTTGTCCATAGATAAAGATATGCAGAGGTAAAGAGAAAAGCCGAAACTTCACTGTCCCCTAACTCACTGAGAGTGAACCACTGGCCTTTTGGAACTTCCACTGATACAAACACTCCAACATAGCCTGTCTGCCCTAAGTTCACCACCACTGCCCAAGCTGTATCTGTACTCTTGAAGTTCATGTTTCTCCTTGTCTTGGTAACTTTTTATTGGCCTATTCTCCTTTTACACTGTAATTCACTTAACTGCGAGAACTGCAGCTTATTCATTTTTTTTCCCTCAGTGCCTAGAACAATGCTTGTCACCTGAGCAAAAGAAACACAAGAAGGAGATGTAAATCATGCAGCCCATAAGTGACAGGATGGATTTTAAACTCAGAAATATGTAGTTCCATTATATCACATGGAAAGAAATGCAGTTCATCAATGATGTTTGGCAGAAAAATAGATGTTGAAATTAGTTTATTAGTTTTATTCTAGGTAGTACACAGCTAGGAGTTTCTTTGAAATACTGCTTGGCAAAAGGTATGAATTTAAATTAGCTACATTTCCCCAAACCTTAGATAATTAGGGACTAAATGCTCCTGTAAGAACAAGCTTAAGTGGAAGGCACAGGATTTGTATCAATCAGTTGCAACACAGCCTTTTGGTATGATGAAGTACAGGAGTTTTTTTATCAAGCATAAGTATGCATTTATTTTGTTAAACCATAGGTAGGCTTTTCACCTGGAATATAGGAAAAGTACTTCAAGAATTACTGGTTTATTGAATAAAACCTCAAGTGCTCATCGCATGAAAAATTTTAGCATTTCTTTATTGTGCAAATTCACTGCATAAATACAATCAGATGGCATTTCCTTCTGCGGTGACATCATGCAAAAGGACAAATCAATGAAAATCAAAAATTCTCAGTAAAACAGCTCTCACTCTTGTGAGAAGACTAAGCTGAGGGATTCAGTTCCGCTAATTATCAGAGTGAGTGGCTGCTTGGGCTACCTTCTAAAGGCAGAATCTACCTCCTCCCACCCCCTTAGTAGAGTAGTAACTGACATTAAAGGGAAAGCACACTTAAACAGAAAGATGCACAATAACTCAAAACAAGTTATTTAGCTTACCGGATTTCCCTTAGTTTGTAGGTTTTCATGTCAACAATTTAACTATGACAAGGCCAGCTAGCTAACAACACAGTAGGCACTGGGTGGGGTCTACAATTCTTTCAGGAGCCTAAGGAAATGTTTGCATTTCTTTCTCATAGGAAGAAAACTGAATCTAACAGGGTTTAGATTTTATTTTTATATCAATGCACCTTTAAAACATTCCATATTCAAAAATGCATATGAATATAAATAAATAAAAATATATTTGATAATTAGTATTTTTTTGATGGAGTAAAAGACACACAAAGTTATGGACTATGGAGAAAAAGAGATTGAGGGAAGGAGATTTAGGGAAAGAAAAGGAATCAGGTGCAAATCCATATGACAAATGTGATCATAATGCATATCTAAATTCTACCAATAAACTTAAAAATAAAAAAAATATTAATATAAGAAATCATGGTTTTGAGCAGTTATATTTAATTTGTATAAACTTGTTATGACATAATTTGCCAAGGTGTTAGGAAAACTTTAGTGTTATAAGTCTTCCTTTTCGGCCGGCAGGATGGCTCAGTGATCTAAAGTGCCTGTAGGCAGCTGCTAGGTTCGACCCCCGCACCACATGCTGCACCAGCCCTGCCCTCAGGGCAGGCTGAGCCGGCCATAAAAATAAACAAACAAACAAAAATAAATGAAAAAAATAAGTCTTCCTTTTCTTCCTTACTATCAAAAAAAACCAAACCAAAACAAACCAAAACAAAACAAAAAAACAGAAGTCCCTTGAAAAGACTGAAAATTCATATCAACTGGATTGGCTATGGCTAGGTGATCAATTGATACCAGTCACAAATCCAGGGTCACTAGGCAATGAACAACAAAGGTTTCATGGGATGCATCTGGCATCTCTATCCTGGGATAGTTTTGAAGTAGTCACAATATGATAGGAACAGAAAAAAAGATGAGCTATATTCTAGCTCATCTACATTGTGCCTTAACAGTAATATGAACTCAGAAATGTACACATGCTAAAAATATTGTTTTTTTTTTTTTTTGAGCCACTGAATCAGTTGATTCAACTGAGTAATTCCAGAATCCAGAGATGCTTCTATATGCATTTACATCCAATGGTTGACTCAGTACTAAACTACCTAAATTCTGAGTAAAACCTGTCAAAGCTATGATCAGGCTTTCTCACTCCCAACATGCACTTAACATTACCCACAAAAAAGTCATGTTTTCACATGAGCTGTGCTTCCACTTGCCTTACTTCTGTGAAGTTTATGTGTATTCATTCAGAGGATATTGATAAATATCTCTACATTTTTCACATTTGTCCTGAAATCTAACAATTACATAGGTAGAGCTAAAGTAAATAGGAGTTGAAATAAAGTACCTTTAATTTTGTAGTGTTTGTTAGTTTTCTATTGCCTGAAAAGAAGTAAAAATGCTTAAAGTGAAGTTCTATTGTTATCTGGAAAGTATATTTATTTATGACCACCTCTCAATCTTCTATCATAGTTTTACTTTTTTTGTGGGACTGGAGTTTGAACTCAGAACCTTGCACTTGCCAGGCAGGCACTTGTGCCATGGAGCTATCTCCCCAGCCTCTATAATGTCTTATTTATATGGTGAAATGGATAGAGAGACTCAGCCACTGAAAGTACACCCAAATATTTTCTTCTTTTCCAAATACAATTTGCATTATTCTTTAACTGTGCTATCACTTTAGAAGGAAGGTAAGGTGTTTAGCGGTGTGTTCTGCCTCACTGTAATAGATATGCTTCTTTTTTCTTTTCACTTTGGTCATAGTGCCTCTTGTATGCAGGTCACACATCTTCCTCTCTTATTGTGATAATGAAAACCAAATTTTCCTTTAAGGAGTCATTCCTCTGATGAGTACGGATGGACTTAGTTACCCAGGATTCATAGCTGGTGTTGGATGCGTGTCTGTCCATGTCTGGTCAGCCTAGCCTCTTTCTTGGGTTCTCTGGGAGATAAATGTGCTCAGCTCACTGCACTCGCTAGAGGCAGAAACATGCTGGGTGCTGCCTCAGCTTTCTTGGACATGACATAGGGACTGTCTGAGAAAGGGGCAAAGAAGGAGATGTAGAAGGGAAGATCTTCTCATTCCCTAATCACATCTGGAGGAGGCCACAAAGGAGTCTGGACACCAACTTCGCTAGGATTACCCAACTCCCAATTTCAAGATTCAGTAAAGAGATATTTGGTTTAAATTTTCTTTCTGCTGCTTGAAACTAATAGAGGAGAAAATCCTGGCACTGTATTTCCCCTCATAGATCTTTTTAATATTAAGGAATGTGATAGAAATCTTCATTGCTTCTAGTCCATTCTTGGTGATTTACTCTTTTCCCCATCACTGGCTTTGTATATGGTTAACTATAAGGGAATCCGACTGTTGTTTATTGTACCACTAGGACAAATTCACTCTCTCACACATTCATGCACATGTGTATTGATTGATTGATTGATTCATTCATTCATTCATTCATTTAATGATTACTGCACAACTATGAAGTTCTAGACATCCCTGGCACTAATGATTACTTTAGTACACTAAAGATTTGTAATTAAGCATAAAATACAAATGGTCTATCTTAAAATCTATCTTTTTTTGCAATATAGTAAGAGGGAATGGAACATTAATAAAGAACACAAAGTAAATATTTTAGATAGACACATGTGTAGTGGTAGAAAATATTAATGCAGGAGGAAGATACAAAATGTTTGAGCTTGATGAGTTTTGCTTTGTTAAGAAAACAGTATTTGAACAAGCACCTAAATAAAATAATTGCTTAGTAAGGGAGGTGGGGGATCTAGAGCAGTGGGAGCAGTGGGTACTAGGACTGGTGCAGTAGAGAGTATGGCATATTTTCTACCCAGGAATCTAATTAGTTCCATAAGAGGGAACCTTCTAGCCATGCCCCACTAGGGGTTTTGTGGCAAGATTTTGCTGTTGGAGAGAAATCAGCATGTTTGTCTTGATTTGACAAACAGAAATAGGAGTGAGAGGTGGTGGCTGACGGGTCCCCAGATTGTTATGGCTTCCATCCCGCACTCTTACGCTGAAAGGCTGAGACCTGAATTGCTGCTCATTTTATGAAGCACCTGCAGCTCCTCAGGGCACAAGCACTATGTCAACACCAACACTAAACAGATAGCAGTAATTGGGCATGTCCTCTGCTGGTTTAAGGCAAAGGCAAGTAAAACATGCTTTCTCTCAGAAGCTCATGACATCTGCTCGATGAAGCAACAAGAAGGTGAAGCATTGCCGAAAGATCACTTTTCTTCCCATTGTAGGTGGCCTCAAAATAAGCACGGAAAAATGTTCTATATTTAATGGTGGATTAAAGTTGAAGTTTTTTTTTTTAAATTCATTAACACAACAAGGTACTGGATAACCACTTGAGACACACTTTGTCATTCCCCAGACAGTTTTACTATTAGTCAGAATTAGGAGTAGAGTGACATTAACAGAAGGAACAGAACAATTTTCCACCAGGTTTTAGAGCACATATAAATTTCCAGATCTCTGCAAGTCCTTTGTTAGAAAAGACTCTTTTTCAGGCCTTGTAGCCCGTATTGTTTCTTTGTGTGAATTTTGATTGAAGAAAATTCTCAAAGAATAAGAATGGCTTAATATTACAATATTAAGCACTAATATTGTATATAGCTTATTAGTAAGTTTCCTTTGTGTTCCTAAGATTTTTACAGGGAAACATGTCAAATTTCTTTGCTACGTTTTGTCCATACTACCCAACTTCACACCAAAAGAGCCAGGTGCTGGGCAGAAAGCACAGTGTACACATGACATTTATAAGCCAATATGTGGATTCTAATTTAAGTAAAAAAAAGGACAGGGCTGGAGAGATAGCTCAGTAGAAGAAGCACTTGCCTGGTAAGTACAAGGTCCTGAGTTCAATCCCTGGTATCATCAAAAAACAAAAACGAGACAAACAAACAAACAAAAAGGACAGCTCAGGATAGACCTGGTTTTACTATGTTAACTACAAAATTCAATAGTGGTAATAAGGAATTATTTGTGAAGATTATCAACTTGAAAGGCCTATGTTAAAAGTGTTCAGAATTAATTTATTTCATTCAAAGGAACTAACTCTTGGAGGGGTCATTTCACTAGGAATAGAAAAATTAGCTCTAGTACCTTACGCGATGACTGCTGTTAACAATTTTGGAATATCACCAAGATAGTTTCTATATAAATTACTATATGTGTTCTATTTTTTAAATATTTATTTATTTATTTATTTATTTGCATTTTAGGAAAGGGTCTACAGGGTATTCAGGGTCTCATTACTAGATTGCACTCATAGTGATCTGCCTGTGTTCAGCCTCCCAAGAGCTGAGATTAGAGGTGTGTGCCACCAAACCCAGTCTAAATTGCCATCTCAATGTGCCCTAGCAGTGGGGTGGGGTTGGGGGGTGGCGCTCAGGGATCAAATCCCAGGCCCCTGCTTGCAGGTGCTTTAATCCTCTGAGCTATGTGGTCAGCCCTGATTTCTATTTTTAAATGAGCTTTTATGTAGTATTAATTTTTTTTTCTTGAAATACCATGGATAGTCCACCATACTGACCTCCTCTGTGTGCATCAGTGTTCTGTTGTGGGCCTTGACCTCGATTTATGAAGCATGTGTCTATTTCTTTATGTCTGGTTCTTTTCTTTTTGGGTCACTTTCAGCTTTTCACTATACTACACAATGATGTCGTTAAATCTTTTCACATTCCTAATTATTTCCCTAGGATAAAGTTTTGGAAGTGAAATCTCTTGTTCATACTGCATAATTTTTTTGGCTTTTATTAACTATTGATGAATTATCTTCTAGGCAGTCCATTCAGGTTTTAACTGCTAGTACATAAGAACACCCTGACTTTAATCAATGTTTATTATACTTAGCAGTGCCTTGAAAAAAAATCTTTAACACTGGTTGGAGAAAATGTTGGCCCACTCCGATTTAATTTGCATTCCTTCATGGTTGGTATTTTAGTCTTGCTCTTGGCAAGCTGTGCTTTCCTTTTTCCCAAGAACTGATAATGTTGACTTCTTTGTGGAGATGATCATTTTATTTTTCTTATTGATTTCACAATGTTTATAGTATATTAAAATTCATGTCACTTTGGTGGTAGTTTGAAAATAGATTCCTGGGTATGTTACATCCCTTTATATCTTACTTGTGGTCATTCTAGCAATTTTCCTCAACAAACGCTGTTCTATTAAGATGACGTACTTTAATCTATGTCAGATTTGCCAATAAGTATTTTTGTAGAAAGATACAGTTTTGGTCATCTTTTTTCCACGTGCAGGGGTGTCCTTGGGTGACATTATGGAGTCTATAACTGTCGCACCAATTGGGAGGCACAGTGATTGTCTCGTTCTTCCTCAGCATAGAAAACTGGAAAATACATTCTAAGAGGTCAGAAATAAAATACTGTGTCTCAGGTCTTCACCTGAGAGAAAACACTTGGGTTTCCATGGCAACAGTACACACATCTGTGATCACCTCTCCAGGCACCAGGGTGTAACTTTCCACTTTGAGCTTTGAAGGCATGAGCAGGCTCCTCCCGCACAATCTAGCTGCTAAGTGATTTAATAGGTGTTTCCTGAAATTCAAAACAGTAGTAAGATTTATAACAGAAACACCTCTCTACTGTTGGTCACCAATCTTACAGCCTGGCTTTGGATAAAGGGAGCTCACTGGGACTCGTTTTTGAAAGCACATGTACTTTTAAATAGATTCTCAGCAATACTGAAATGAAAGCTTAATGAGGTTTTTCAAATTGATATTGAAATTATGCCACTAACTGAGAAAGACAGAGCAGCATAATAAACTGTACTTGGTATTTTAGGTCCAGTAAAAATGATTATTTAATCAATACAAGGCAAAGAAAGCGTTGCAATGTGAAGCCTACAGAACCTAAAGTTCCTCAAATAACTAAAGCTTTTTCTTCAACAGGCTGTCATGGAGATCTCTGCCATAAACCAAGGTAGACACAAATAAAAAGGAAAGCATAGAATACAATGCAAGGCACTATTTTCCCAGCAACCATTGCTTTCCGGGCATGATGCTAGGCATCACACACATCAACTTCAGGAACAGCTGTCACTATTTCCCCTGCTTGTACCCAGGCCCAGGATTGAGGTGTGAGGAGAAATCACCTCATGATCTTTTCACACAAGTCTTGCAGAACAGCCATCAGTGCTGCCATTTTGAAGGTGAAAAAACTGAGGTACAGCACACAGGACCACAAAGCCAGTGAGTGGTGACACGTGACGGGAAGTCGGTGCTCCATGCTACACCAGTGGCTCGAGGCTGCCTCCACTTGCTTCCGAAAATACGAGCTAAATTTATTAGCTGCTTAGACAGGCACTTTGCGAAGTGCCTTATCTGAGTCACTGTCTTGAATCTGCCATAACAACTATGCAAAATAGGTGGTCATTACCACCATTCCATTTTATTTTATGTATTTAGGTTTTTTTTTTTTTTGAAACAGGGTCTCACTGTGTAGTTCAAGCTGGCTTTGAACTCCCACTGATTTTTCTGAATCAGAAATGCTGGGACTGGAGGCATTTGCCATCATACCCGGCTCACCATTCCATTTTAAAGAAAAGGAAATTAAGGATTAGAAAAATTGGCCTAAATAGCTCAGCCTTACAGCAGCCACAAGCAGGAGCAGGGGCCAAGGTTTGATCCTTGGGCCTGCTGTGCCAGCCCCGCCCCCGAGGTGCTCTGAGATGGCAATTGAGACTGGACACAGTGTTGCGCACCTGTCATCCTAGCTCTTGGGAGGCTGTGAACAGGCGGCTCACTAAGAGTCCAATCTAACAACAAGACCTTGAACACCCTGTAGACCCTTCTTTACAAAAAATACAAAAGGAAAGAAAGAAAGAAAGAAAAAAAAAAAAAAAAGGCTGGCCTGTCCCAAAACACCATGATGGCACGTGACCGAGTCAGGGTGTACCCCAAACTAAGTCCAAACTCCACGCTTCTAATCACAATATTTCTGAAACGCCCCAAGAAGATGGCTGCCTTGGGTAATCCACCTAGATGGTAAATCCAAAGCATCTTGAACGAAAGCACTCCGAAAGACTCTGAGTTCTGATCTATGCTCAGCAGTTTTCCTTAGATGTCATCTGTTCTAACCCTTCTAGAGGGAAGCCACACAACAAGGGCAGCTGAGACTGGCCAGGAAGTCCACCGGGTCTCTCCGCTCTTTGGCACTGCACAGCTGTGCTTTCCCTGTCTTTCATTTATTAAACGAGTTTACCTAGTCAGAATAATTTGAATGTCTCGAAGACAGAATTGTGCCCAGTCAGGTCAGTCATTCTGGACCACAGAGAATTTAGGATCATGTTTCTATATTCCACATGGTCATTTAGAATCATGCAGTAAAAATAAGCAACACCAAGGGTGAAAAACACTCTGAAGGGACACATCTCTAAACTCTGAGAGGATGAGGGGATACAATGATAACATGAGGAGCAAAGATCAATTTAGTTGTGTGAAGGGAAATGAAGCTATGCCAGTAGATGGTCCTCCAGCAACAGCTGAACTCCTTTCTTTTTAAGAAGTTGTCTCCTTGTCACCTGGTACCTTCAAACTGTTGGAAAACTGAGGAAAAGCCACTGTGAACTCTGTATCAGTCATCATTGTCCACTCAGTTCTCTTAGGCAAAAGTGGTTCGTGGCACAAAAGCATTTTACAGTCCAGTGTGTGTGTGTGTGTGTGCGTGCACGCGTGCGCGCGCGTGCTCGCACAAATCCCCATCTCCATCTCTACTTCTACCAGTCCCTGAGCCTCATTCCTCCTAGAAAAGGACAGCATTATCAAGCTCTGTGACCTCTTTCCAGTGAGTGTTCTGAAGGCCCAGGTTTTGTTGCAGTGTGACAGTCTGTATTCTAGGGGACCTTGGCCACCTCGAGCTATTTTTGAGGGAAGATGGGAAAGTTCTCTTTGAGCGATTATACAGATCTCCTTCTTTAACTCTCCTAAAGCTGTTCTTAATATTTTATGTACTCAGGCTGGTTTTCAGAGTCCATATATTCTGTCCTTGATCAATAATTCAAACCATGCTTTCTACAGAGTATCAGGTAAAAATAGTCCATTCTTTCACGCCTCTGACTATGCAAAACTCCTTAGGGGGCAGACGGTGACAAATTACAGTACTCCAGGCTTGCACACCTGAGGCAAGGCTCCCCTTATTCTGTTGACAGAATTTTCCTTTAATTCCTAACCTGAGTTTTGCATTTTTTAAGTACTAGTATAGGTACTCTAGCTCTGAGATTTTATTTAATTTATCTTTCATTCTCTCAGTTTCTTCTTTACTATATACTCGAGATACCATGCACTGAGAAGCTATCATTTATCCAGCACAGGAACATTCTGAAAGTGATACCTTTTGTAGAGGACACTGAGGTGTGGAGAGATTAAATGACCCCTGGGAAGCTCATCCCTGCTCTGGGAATCCGGCCTTGCTGGGCATTGGTGACGCAGCCCTAGCCATCTTACAGATATCACTCTGCTTTATCCAAACTGTGTTTCACAAGGGCGTGTTTTCTTCAGAGCGAATGCAATAGCCCTCTGTGTGGGAACGTCTATGTTCTTTTCACCCAGTTTTGCTCATTTAAATTCTGATTCTAATTAACAACTTTATTTTGGGCCAGCTAGATAGCTCAGCGGATTAAAGTGCCTGCTTAGGCACACACAGGGACTGGGGTTTGGTTCCTGGAGTGCTGTGCCAGCCCCACCCCCAGGGGGTCATAAGAGAGTGATTGGGTCTAGGTGTGGTTAGGTGTACCTGTAATCCCAGCTCTTGGGAGACTGAATACAGACAGACAGATCATTATGAACTTGATCTGTGTAGTGAGACCCTATACTAAATACATTTTTTAAAAAACTTTATTTCTTTTGGTATTCTTTGTAAACTTTATAAATACATTTTGTGAAGAAAGAAAGAAAAAGACAAAGGAGAAAAGGAGAGAGAAAAAGAATAGGCAAACAAAAATAACTCACCATATTTTTAAATTATTTGGGAGATCGTTTTCTAAAAATAAAACCTTAGTGAAGCACCATCTCTAGAAATCCTTTAAACCTTTGTCAAATAGGAAGAGGACTCAGAGCTGAATGCTGAAATAAATGAACCTATTTGCGGACAGCAAAGTCCATGACCTGATTTCCTTGTTCTCTACTTTTCAAGATTCCCCAAGAGCAAACATATAACATGGAGACTTTTATTCAATCTAGTCTTAAAATATAGACTATTCTAAAACTACACTTGGAATAACTATAATTCATATCTTTATCCATAGGCCATTAATACCTTTCTAAGAAATATTTTAATAACCATGAAACACACCCCAGGCCAGTTTTGCATAAATTTGCAAGTCTTCCTTGCTCCTACATTTGTGTAGGGACTTATTCCCATGATGCCACATGGTGAGTTTGATTTCCTGACTATTTCAGGCCCTTAAGATCTAAGATTATTATATGCTCTCTTCGGTAACTGAGTGGGTGTCTGAAAGCCAGTCAAAAGATACTGAGAAGATGAGGTGCCAGCGCGTTAGTGGCAAAACCACTTAGATTCAAAAAGGGTCTGGACTCCATCTCCAGCAAACACACACACACACACACACACACACACACACACACACACACACATGAAAACACTGAACAGAGCTAAAGACTGCGATCAATCCTTTTTTACTTTGTCAGGAATTTAAACTGCAATGATAGCTTGTAGGATGGACTTCAGAAATAATTTTCTCAGTAGGCCTATGTCTATTAATGTGTGTCTTATGAGGTAATGTAAGCACTTCACTCCACCAACATAGACAGAGTGCCCTTCTTTTAGTTACTGATACATAGAGGGAACAAGGCATTTTATTTAATTACAGAACAAGCCGAAATAGCAGTGTGGAGATATAAAAAATAAACACTGCATCCACACAATGCTAAACATGGATCAGCACTGCTATATTTGAAGTCAGCTGAAGGAAGAAGAGAAGAAAGAAGAAAGCCACAAGGCCCTGGATGCACTGCAGAAATGAGAAGCTGCAGAAGGAGAGCTCAGTGGTACCTGGGCTCCAGGGCAGAGGCAAAGGCCAAGCAAGGGACTGACCTCTTGTTGTTCTTATACCTCTTTATAAACTCCATTGGTTTGATATGAAATATTAGCAGTGGCTCTGGAAAGCATGAGCCTGGCGATACAGGATAGACAAGCCTTGGGAATACTACCCAGCACTCCATAGTAAGATTGCATACCACTTTTCCATCTCTCTATGCATCTTTGTTGGGTATTCCCCATATGCTAAATGCTATTCAGGGCTCTGAAGATACAACAGAAAACAAGTACAGACAAAAGTCCTTTCCTTACACAGTTCCTATTCTAGTTGGAGATAGATCGATATCAAACAAATATACAACTTATAAAATACAACAGAAAGTGATCAAGTACATCAGAGAAAATTGTAGCGGGAGACTTCTGAGAGAGTGGACCAGGGAAGGAGACTTGTAGAGATAAGAAACTAGCATCTTAAAGAAGCGAAGAATAATAAACAAAGCTTAGGGTGGGTTGTAACCTGTTACTTAGAGATTTCAGAAAACTAGGACTTAAAAAAAGGCGTGACAGCTTATCCTGACTGATGTCTCCCCCCTTGAGATGTTGGTGATTATCCCTCCCCTCTCCTCCCTGTAAATCTTCTATCGTAGGACCTAAATAAAAAGGAGATGCTTCTGGAGTTCACTTCAAGAGAGACAAATCTCAGTGAGACCTCTGAAGCTACATCCATTGGGTCTTCTTGTCGCTTCTTTCAGCTCTGGATCACAAGGTACAACAGAGACTGCAGGAGGCCTTGGTCTGGTGGAGAGAAAATGCCACACTGAGCCACTTTAAGGGGAAGACAGAGGCTGGGAGCCACGTGGGCCAGTGGGAGGAGAGCCAACTTTGTCATTTGGATACAGATATGCTTGGAGGAAAGGAGTCTTTAGAAACTAAGAATGTGTTTCTCAAGCTACAACCAATGGATAACAGAGATGTATAAAAAAAAGAGTAAACTTGGAGAAAATAAGCGCAGAGTAACAAGGGATCAGAAAACAGATTTTATGAGGCAGGAGGATCGGTGTGAGTTCGAGACCAGCCTAGGCTACAAAAGGGAGCTCAAGGCCAGCCTGAAAGGCATAGCAAAACTCTGTCTCAATACATAAATAAATAAATAAGTAAATAAATGGATGAATAAATAAATAAATAAATAAATAAATAAACGTAAAACAGATTTTTAAGGTATAAGTTGAGGTGTTGAAGAATTTCTGTGGAATGTCCTAACTCCAGGCTACTCTCCTGGATGCCAGAATTCTGTGTTCAGCTTCTTACTTTGTGAAAAGTTCGAGGGGGAAAGAAGAGTGAAAGGAATCCTTGTTCCTTTTGCTAGATAGCCACATCGGGGTAATAGCCAAATTCGGGGGCACGTAAAAGGATACTAATGTTCACTGCATTCATATTATAAGCAAAACATCACAGTCACCTATGACACCTGAGACATGAAAAACTGAGGAATGGTATTGAACAAGTTCATTTCTTTAAGAAAAATTAAATGCTAAATGTGTGGCCTCAAAAGGTAAAAAAAAGAAAGAAAGAGAGAGAGAGAGAGAGAAAGTAAAAAAGAAAGAAGGAAAGACAGAAATACCACGTAACCAATACACCCATAATAAAACAAGTCATGGTTCTGTGCTCTGGGTTGAAAGGGACTGAAGACCTCATCTACTTCCTTTATTAAATGAGTCTACTAATAACAACACACGTGACATCCTTGATGTGATCCACCCTTTCTTATTAGACGATTTAATGACTTGACATCATTTAAAGAATGATATCCACTGAGAAGCTTGACTTTATGATCCCCTTGTGCAGTTTACTATGCTTTTGAGTAAAAACAAAACTTACAAATCGAACTTGCTTTTCATTCACATGGGCCATGCCATAATTCTCAGACTTTCCAAGGCTATGGAGGGTTGTGGTTCACTGCGGGGTAGTAACGCGACTACACAAAGAGATGATGTCACTCATTACATGAATAGGGATAAAGGACATTAGTAGAAAAACATTAAATTTTGTTTTGGAGAGGTTTCATGCTGTGATCTTCATAGCACCTGAGCCTGCTGTGACCTCCTGGGAAAAGAGCTAAGCAAGGCTGAGAAAGACTCTGGCCCTTCTTGATGACACCGGCTGGCCTGGACACATTCTACCTGTCCTGCTAAAGGTTGACGATAGCTTGACCGCATGTTTACACAATCCTCAGTGTTGAGGTAAAAAAAAAAAATACTTTGATACCTTAAAGATTTTCTGGTAAGAAAGACAAAAAATCATGATATGGTGTCTTAAGGTTCCATTTGCAACTTGAGAAGTTGCTTGCAGCCCTTAAGGATGCAAAGGCTCCTAAGAAGGGCTTCTGTTTTTCTGTATTCTAAAACAAGACCCTCGTGTTCTTTCATGGCTAAGAAATTCAAAAAGCTGCCATTTCTCTAACCAACTCACAGGGAAATGATTTACATATAAATGGAGAAACATGCCACCTGTTAAAAATATCAGTTATGCGACAGGGCGATAAACTGCTGCAGTTTTAAGTCTTTCACAGATTCAGAGCAAAAGAAATAGCATATTATTTCAAAGAGTTTCCACAGCACAAAGGAGCTCGTGTTTTGGCGAGAATGCTTCCTAAACATTTGATTTAGGATACCACACCAGAGGCCTTGGAAGTAGATGCTGTGGTAAAATTTAAAGTTTAATAAATCCATGAAAGAAAAATTAAAAAAGCCCATGAAAATCTGTCTCATAAGCAGCTTATGGGTGGCTGCATGTCTATCATATAAATTCTGACATAGTAGAGATCAGAGGGTAACACCACTGGTAAATTTGAATCATTTAAGCTTCTGCTGTGTATTTACTCCAAGATCCATCCGTTTTAGGTGCTGCATTGGTGTGTAAAGACATAAGCAAAGAGTGCTTCCATGAAGAATATGAAGAAGGAGGCAGAACAAAGCAGATAAAACACACCCACCCATCAATTCAACATATATGTATTGAGCCCTCACTTTTTATGTGTTTAGTACAGGGTCTGCAGGACCTACAGGGTCTAACTACGCAGACTGGGCTCTTAGTGATCTTCCTGTTCTTAGCCTCCCAAATGCTGGGATTATAGGCACAAGCCACCACTCCCAGTCTCTGTCCATCTCGGTGCACCCCGGAGGCAGGGCCTTCAGGGCACATCAGGAATTGAACCCTGGTTTGTATGTCTGCCTAAGGAGTTGCTTTAATCCGGTAAAAAAAAAAAAAAAAAAAAAAAAAAGTTTTAATTGCTTTTTTTGTGTGTGCTGAATGCTTTTGGGGAGATAGCAACATAATTGGGATTTAGTTATTGCTCATCTTTTCATCCTTACCAGGGAGCACAGACAGATAAACAGCTTGTTATCACCTAGTAAGGATTGCGTAACAATTGGTTTCGGACGTTGATGAAGTGCAGAAAGGAAGCAGAGTGCACAGTGGAATCCTCAGGTGTGGGGGCAGGGAAGCACTGCCAAAGTGAACAGCAGGGAGGACAGGCAGGGGGAGGGGACCCCAGCGGATAAAGCCAACTATGCAGAGGTAGGGAAGGGCAAGTGCAGTCAGGTAACAGTACACTCATTTTTCATGAGGCTCTCATGGGACAGAGAGGTAGGAGTGGGAGATGGAGAGCAAGAGAGAGAGAGAGAGAGAGAGAGAGAGAGAGAGAGAGAGAGAGAGAGAGAGAGTGAGCTAGAGAAATAACCACTTGCCTATTCCTGACATCCAAGTCCCTGCTAAAGAGTTTGTGTTTTATCTTTAGACTTCCTGGAAGCCAGTGGAAGATTTCAAGCCAAAGATTTCACAAAGCTTTACAGTGCAATACTGTGCTCTTCACTCAGGAATTATGGCAGCTATTGTCACAGCTGACTAAGTGAGGGCTTTCTTGTCCTCCCCATTCCATAAGGAGAGTTGTACTTCCCTGGTGTTGAGGGTAAAACAGTGGAATTACTTTAAATAATAAATTCTATGTCATTTCTCTGAGTGGCAAGAATCTGTAACCCTTTATTTTTCATGGACTTGCAGGCACGTGTGGTTTATATTAACATCTTCCTCTAACACAGTCATCAAGAGACCACTAACCTACAGAGATTACTCAGATTCCCTAAGGCACAGGCAGCAGTGTGGAGTTGCACTCAGTAGCACCACCTAGCTAGGCACCAGGCACCCAGGTGGCTGATCAGAACATTCAGACCTGTCCCTTCCTGAAAATGTCTTTGTTTTTCCCACATGCCCTCGCCTCGCTACGTGAACCACTTTCCTATGGGATCAATATTAGCTAAGCAGCTGTCCTTGCAGTCTTATAGAATGATCATGGGTTGGCCCTCATTGTGCCCATTGTGGCTTTGATAAATAAATTACTCCTAACAGAGGGCCACAGTGACAACTCACTTTCAGGACCCCTCCTGTCTCTCAGGAGCTATTTCTCCATAAATGTTACCTACTGTTAACCTCCTTTCACCTTTGAATTCCTTCTGCAATTTCAGGGTATATTAATGAACTGGGCACACCTGGTATCAAGCAGAGTGTAAGTGACAGTTCTCCAGACCGGTTAAGTCGTAAAGTGGAACATCAGGCACGCATTTCATTTTGTGTACCTCCCTACTGCTCCCTGCTCATTGCCTCCCTCCTAGCTCCAAATTTTCTAGGCCTCACGTATTCTAAAGGTTCAGAAATGCTGCAGACGCAGAGGAAGCCAGAAATCTGCTTTCTCTGAGATGCCTCTGAACATGGAACACAACAGAGAATTCATTGATTGGCCATTCTTTGAACATGTTTCCAAGCCTGCCCTACCAACAAGCAGTTTGTGTTCTTTTCCTAAGAGGAAAATTGCCTATTCTCATGCTTACAAACTCAGATAATTGGTCTGATCTAAAATTTCATGTGGAATAGGTGTCGGAGGACAAATAGTCTATGTCTATATACCCATGGAAATAGGGTATCATTGAAACAGCAGCAGAGGGGGGAATGCTTCCTGAAAGGATAAGATGTGACTTTGCCTGTAAAATCAGAATGCTTTCCCTAATGCCTTGAGAGTTGGCCATGATGACCTCACCCTTTTAAATCGCATGAAAATTAGAAGACAAATGAAGATGTTGTGGATGGAAATTAATTTCTAAATCAACTGCGGGACAAAAATTATTAGAATAATAACTGTTCTTTAAAAAGAACTTTTTTTCTCTCTCCTTGACACACAATTATTTCAAATATACATAATTTGAAAGTATATTTAATTAAATATACATAATTAAAGTATATTTATTTTGTTAGATTTGAATCATATTTTAACAAAAATTCCCCAGCTTTCTTTTAATTTTAGTGCAGTCACGCACGGCATCCTAAGCAAATGAGAGCTTCGGCATGAAAATGAGACTGGTGCCTGCTATTTTCCGTCCACTAGAGGTAGAGAAATAAAACCTATTTCTCTCTTTTGTAGAGTTAGATCTGTGTTTTCTTAGAAATGTAGACTGCTCAGGACAGCAGGGCATGTCACTGTGAGATATTTTGCACATGGTTTAGCCAGTTTGTATAATCAGACCTGGAGACTAACCTGGAGGGTTTTCCTTATTTTCTTTTCATGGGTTCTTGGCTCTTGATAGACACTAAAGTGCTAGGTTCAGTTGTCAAAAATAGAGAAAGGAGCTGTCAGTTTGCTGGGCCCAAACTCTCTTGCCCGAGGGCTCTGAGCTGGCATGACCACTTCTGTCAGTCACGGAAGCAGCTGCAGGATGAGGTGACCACAGGTGTGAGACCTGCCGCTGGCAGAAGCCGGCAGCAGGCCTGAGTACTGTGGTGAACAGATACTGTGAGAAGCAGAGTCCAGCGGTGACTCCAGAGGGATCTTTGCCTCCAAGAAATTGGAGTAAGAAAAGCTGTACAACACTTTAGCTATCCAGGGTTAAAGCAGCAGGACTCTCTGGCAGAAAGGAAAGGGAAAGAAAGGGAAGGGGAGGGGAGGGGAGGGGAGGGGAGGGGAGAGAAAGAGAAAGGCCGGGGACAGTGAGGAAGGAGAGGGTGGGGGAGGGCAGGGGAAAGGGAGGGAGGGAGGGAGGGAACTAAGGAAAGGAAAGGAATCTAGCCTACACTAGTTAACATAGCTCTCCAATAAAAATGCAATTCCCTGAAGCAACTGTTCAGCTGAGACTTAGGGACATCCCCTGGGTGGAAAGGCAGCGCAGGCTAGGAATGGCATTTCTTGTGTGGTCTTTGTGGTTATTAGTAACTTTGGAGCCTTGAACTCATTCCTCTTGCACGGAAACTCTCTGAGGGAAGCGGTATCGGTTGCTCTGTTGCACAAGTATAGAAGCAACAAAGATAAAAAATGTGAAGCGACTCTCCTGTGTTTGCACGGACAGAGCAGAAAGCGCGGGAACCTGCACCCAAGTTTCTGCCTCCATCACCAGTTCTCTTCATCATGCAGCTCTACTACCTCACCGCGAGAGAAAACCACAAAGCAGATACTTCCCGGTCCTTGCTTCCTAAAGGAAACAGAAGTTACTTACACGAAAGATGCTCAACACGTGCACACGGAAAATGCCCGATGCCCCGTGAGCATCAGAAATACGTTGTCAGAAGAGGTGCTCCGCCCAGTGGTCAGAGGATCCCTGTCACCACCAATCCTCAGAAGGGAGAACGAGACCATTCAGGTGGATCGGGAGTAGGGAGAGAGAAGTTTGGAGGAGAGAGGATTCATGGGCTGTAGCCTCAGAAGGGCCTGGGTTCAATCTCTGCTCTTCTACTCTAGGGACAAGAGCCTAGGTAAGTTAATTAGTTCTTTGTGCTTTACTCTCTTATTTGCTTGGAGAGTAAAATCCCTAAACTTCAGAGGTATTCCTGAAGACAAAGCACAGCTCATGATGCCTAGGTGTCAATATGGCACCTACCAGAAGGCAAATGCTGAATGCTTTTGATCATCATCTAGTAAGGGAGGGAGGGATGAGGTGAATTATGGGTGAGGGGGACATCATGGGAAATGGGGCGATCACTCCAAGAAAGATAACTCCCGTCAGCTTGGCTCAAGCTGATTGGAAGATGAGGTGCGTGACATGGGTTTGGAGTGGAGGAAAAACAACTTCGGAGAGTCACCGAGTTACTAACGGACCTTGAAATGGGGAAGGGTGGCTACGGGACTTCTTTGGACAAGGAGACGCTATGCACGATGCTCATATGCATGAGTGTAGGAAAGAAGTGAGAGGCCCCTGAACAAGTGAAGCCTTTCTTGTTTGTGCTGTAACAACCTGGACTGGGGCTGAGAACTGGGATGAACTGTCCCGAAGAGAAGAGAGCAGGGATGGATTCATTCATTCATAGAGACCTATTTGTCAGGTACCGAATCAGAGGAAGCACTTGGATAGATGGTAGGGAGCACAGTGGATGAGGAACACATGATGACAAAAATGTACTAGGAACACTGGAGACCCGGATGGTACCTGCAAGTTTCTGTACAGGTCTCAGGTAGGACGCCATCGCAGGACAGAGGACAGGCAAGGGCTGAGGAGGAAAAGCACACTGAGCCTCCTCATCTTCAGATGAAGATGGCTATGTGATGCGACATGGAAGGACCCGGATAAACGGTCAGGATGGTTACACCTGCAAACGCACAGGAGCAGCTGCCCATGCCTGCGGTCTTCCCACTGCTCGCCTCTGTCACGCTGTCCTTGTATACCTTCTGGGATTCTTTCCCCATCATAAGAATTCAGAACTGGAAGCAGAATGCATGCTCAGGAGGAATATGGCCACGACAGGAGAGGGCCATGAAGACAAGGAGAGAACAAATAAAGCAAGACAGCCGGGGCTTCTGCCAATGTCACCGAGAATATGCAATGTGAAAACAAATTATATATATAAACACAACACATGCATATGTGTGGGTAAGTTAAACAAATTATACTCCGTCGGAGGCAGCATGATCTTTGCTAAGCAGACTGGGAAGTGCAAGTGTTTGAAGCCTGGCAGAGTGACGTTAGCTTCCCACCTTTGAATGATGGTCATGTTTTGACGGAGAGGAACTCAGACTGGAAAACCGAGATGCGGGCTTCAGCTTGGGAGTGCAGCGGCTGTCCGTCATTTGAGCTTGCAGTGGGGATCTGGGACTCTGCTCCCAGGGCCCAGGCGACTGCCCCAGCAGATTCTCTTCCTCTCGCTGCTGTGCCTGGCAAATCTGGCTTTTTTTTTTCTCACTTATTTCATGATCACTCGCCACATCAGGGTCTCTCTCTGAATTATTTTTTTCCTCGTGAAATTTTACTGACTCTTCAAATGACAATTAAAACAATTTCTCATGGAGCCATTCCTCCATTCCTGATCTGTCTGTCTGTCTGTCTCTCTGTCTCTCTCTCTCTCTCTCTCTCACCAGGTCAAAGATCCATAGCATCAGTCCCAGGTCCCCATTACAGTTCTCTCTCTGTCTCTGTCTCTGTCTCTCTCACTTGTTTTTTCCTCTCTGTGTCTTTTCCAGGGCCTGTTTTCACCACTTGATTATAAATGCTATAGGGGTAAGAACCATATCTGATTTTGCAAACTATTTTATCCTCAATGTCTATAAGTGAATGATATATGGAAACATATGTATATGGCTGTGGATAGATAATATCTAGGTCTGGTTAAAAGCTGAGTGAGGTGAAGCAGAAAGGGTTTGAAGATCAACTTAATCTCCTGGCTATTTGACCTACCCTCAGTGTGATTTTCCAATTATAGTTCTTCTTTCCTAGTCGGGAAATTTCTTTCCCTTTGTTTCCAAAAATCTTACATGACAAATGCACTGCTGGGTAGTCCACCTTTTTGAGGCCCAAACAAAATGAGTGTGCCCTTGAGTCCTGTTATTTTGTATTACAGAGATTTTTTTAAAATGTAGCTCTCAAACCCAATACAAAAATTAAATATAAATTGGAGGCATATGAACTATTTTAAGCACCATCTGAACACCATTTTCCTTAGGGCATGCATTGAAAATATAATTCATTAGTGTAAAAGCTATTCTTTGGGTGTTTCTAATCAGCTAGCCACCTTAGAAAGAGCTGCTTTAGTGCCAGAAGGCAAAGCTCTGCTCTCCTTTGTGACTACAAGGATTCTTGGTAAAGCAAAGTATGGCCAATTTCAAATCACTAAAGGTAAATTTCACAAGTTACTCCTCTTCTTGTGCTACCAGCAGACTTAAGAAACAGTGCTTTGGTATCCCTCTAAAAAGTGCAGAGACTTAAAGGTAAAGAAAGTAAAAATCTCACCAGTAAGTTTTCCTACTATAGCTGTCCCAGTGGGAGTATATTTGTGAGAGAAGGCATGAAGGCAATTGATAAACTTATTTGTTTTATGACTACTATCATTAGTAATATTGTTATTGTTGATTTTGGGAGGTACCAGAGACTGAACCCAGGGCGTCTGCACTGAGGTATTTCCCCAGTTGTTTTTATTCTTTATTTTGATATAATGCCCCGTTAAGCTAATCAGGTGGGACTAGAACTTGTGAAGCTTTTGCCTCAGCCCCCCACAGGGTAGGATTCCAGTCATGCACTGCCATGTCCAATTTAGAGAACCTCAACTGTTAAAAATGGTCACCAAGGCCTGAATAGGCTGGTCTAGCACACAGGAGTCACCAAATTACAATACCAAGTTGACTTTATTAATCTTAGTGTGCAGAAAAATATCTAGGCTGAAATAAATTTTAAATTTTTGAGAATTTTCAGAATTAAAAAAAAATCTTTGGGATAAAGTAACACTAGTTTTTGTTTTCCCCCTGGGGCTTAGAAAAAATATTTAACTTCTATTTATGACTCTAGTCAGAATAAATGGAAAAACTTCACTGGGATTGAGAAATTAGGTAGTCAAACAGCAGATGGTGAAAGTCATATTTCTTACTGATTGAGAAGGAAGTTATAGGTAAGCAATAGGAAGAAGTATAATTATGTGAGAGAAATATCAGTGTAGGAACACCAGTGGGAAGTCTCTCTCTCTTGCTCTCTCTCTCTCTCTCTCTCTCTCTCTATCTCTCTCTCTCTCTCTCCCAAATCCATTCAACCATCACCCATAAATATGTATGGCTACATATATGAATATTGCAGACAAGTCTACACCAGGTTAATTTAATACCCATGTACTTCCTTGCTCTATCACAGGGAAGCTGAACAATGACATCCTAACATATGTGACATAAGACTTGGTTCTTAATAATGTTCTCTAGTGAAAGAAATAACAGTTCACTGGAGAAGTGACAAAGCTGAGAAAGGGGAATAAACTATGTCATCGATAAATTCATGCACTGTATCATACCATGAAGAAAAAAAGGGCTCAAAACAAAAATTAGAAGAAATTCAGAAGACATTAAAAAACAACCACCACAACCACAATAATGAAAAAAAAAAAGTTATGGTGATATGTCAAAGAAATGCAAGACCAACAATAAGAATTTCAAAGAAAAAAAAAAAAAAAAAGAAGGAGAAAGAATTTTGAAGGACAAAGCTGGTACTACTTGAATGAGATACTTAACTACTATTTGATTATGTCCTGAAGTTAGGGATAAAATAAACATTTATGAGCTCATACTGGTTTATATACATGACAGGATGAATAGCTAAATCAATTTAATTTAATTTGAGTATGGACAAATCTATGGGAAAGAATTTTCAATATTTTTTAGAGAAACTGGGCTTTTGAGGAGACAGGGCATGACTCCCTCCTGCTTGAGTGTGAGTTGTTCATGTTGACTTATTTTCAAAGAGTGACATCTGAAAATAAAGAAAAAGAGTACATTTATACTGGAAAAAATTGGACCAAAACCATCTCAGCAACAGATTAGGTTTAATAATAATTCGTGTTGATAGTGCAATAAAAAGTGGCAGTGCACTTATACGGACTGCCTTCCCCAAACACCTAATCCCAGCTTAATCATAAGAAAAAATATCAGAAAAATCTCAGCTGATGTTCTACAAAAGACCTCCAGAAAATTGTCAAGATCATAAAAAGGAAGGAAGAGCTGAAAGGCCAGGAGAGTGAAGAGGAGCCTAAAGAGACTGACATCTAAATGTAGTGTGATACCTGGGGCAGGGGCCTGGAATAGAAAAGGAACATTAAGAAAGGCTAGGAACATACTCGTAAATATGTACTATAATTATGGCGTATTAATGGCTATACATTAATTATACTAAAATTATTACATAAGAGTCAAGAGTGGGTATAAGTATGTGAAAATTGCTTGAACCCTCTTCACCTTTTCCTGTAAACAGAGAACTTTCAAAGTAAAAGCTCCCTTTCTCACTTTATTTGGTCTCACCACGCAGTTCAGGATGGCCTCAAACTTTCAGTAATCCTCAGGCCTCAGCCTCAGCCCCTTGAGTTCTGGGATTACAGATGTGCACCACCACACCTAGCAAAAGCCTTATTTTTTAGAAGCCCAGTTTCACTTAGAACTACTATAGTCCCATATTGAAGCCTATTCTTACTAATACAACCCCATATTTATTGTATAAAACAGAAAGACACAGTATTCATGCATAAATGCTATGAGCCATTACTTCTTATATATAACTTTAGACAACACATCATGTTATAGAGTCAGTTCAAGCCCATTGTGGAACTACTAAATATGTGTTTTATTTAAGGAATGACTTAATAGAAACAGGAAACAATTTCTGTAAGGATGTACTTTTCTTTTCAAAATGTATTAATATATTTATTTTAGTGGAACCAAGGAAGACTGTACTTTGCAAGAATCCAAAGAGAAAAAGCAAGAATACCCTGGACTTCTAAGGCACAAGAGACAAGAGGGCAAACTAAGAAAGAAATACAGTTTTAAGCTAATCAGAAGAAAAGAAGAACTTCAGCAAATCAGTGCATGTTATGTACTCAGAAAGGTAGAGCTGTGAAAACAAGGCTCCACCCCTCCCCTTCCGGTTTCTGCTTTCCCAGCTGGGTGCACACAGGCCAGGAGACCCACGATGCTCAATGGGACCATTGGGACATGAGGTTCTTGATGCTCATCCAATGACCAGTTACACCTCAGGTTAACGGTCGCCAACACCCAGCCTCTTCCAGTCACCAGTCCTTCAATCTCCCCATGGCTTCTGTGGTTTTTCTCTCTCATAGCTTTTCAACCATTTCCTACATGGCAAGGTATGAATCTGCCTTCTCTCTCTAGCTCTGACTCCTTTCCAGGTTCTGCAGGGTGGAAATGGGCATGATACCCTGGCTAACATCTGCCCACTGCTGGGCCAAGTGCATTCCTTTATTACCCTTTTATTCAGGGACATTCACTGTCTGCCTATGAAGCCCAAGTTGTCAGATGAAATCTCCAAAATAGGTTTCATATTTTACCTTCAGAATCAGATGGCAGATACAAACATTGTGTCATCTGTGATTATTTGGCTGCAAATATCATAGGTGTTTTGTTAGTGACTTCAAGCTTTCATGTGTCACAGCCCTCCTGTGATGACCCAGGGAGGTGTCCTCAGAAGGGTATGCCCTTTAGCTTCCTCTTATCCTAAGGAAACCCACATCCTTTGTCTGCTCTAGTTATGTAGCTGTTGCATCAGAAGTAAACCTAAGAGTGGCAAGAGAGTGCTCTTTAACTTCAATATTTAATATCCTGAAATTCACTGGACAAAGTGCCTGTGTTCTCATGAGAATTATTGCTGCCTATCTAATAAATAAGTGTATAACATAATTGACCTATTGTTAATTCAAAAACACTTTAAAATCCAGGTTAGAAAGAATATCTCTTTCCAGTATTTATTGAAAATACAAACATGTAAATTCATATAAAACTGTAGTCTTAAATTATGAAAACAGTTTGGTGGAACAAAGGGATTCAACCCAGATGACAGCTTTCCTTAAAATTCTCTGGAAGTCTCACCAATCCATCTACTTCAGCTCTATCAATTCTGCTGACCAGGGTGCATATATTTTAGGCAACGCTGATTTTAGAAATATACAACTCTGATAAATATGCAGAGAAAGTTACAAATCTCCAAGAAAAATAATCAAGTGATGAATGCTATCCACACGGTCTACTTGAACTGAGACAGTGATATTAGTAGGTACCTTTAATTGCAAAAAATGATTAATGTTAACCTTAGGAAGTTTAGTGACTTAGATTAAATAATGCAATTAACAGTCACAGAATTTATAGATCAGAATCAAAGGAGAGGAAAAACATATTTGTCAAGTAGACAAGGCAAGAGCAAAACAGATTAGTCAACTTTACATTTGAATAAATTGGCAAAGGAAAGGGAAGTGCACTAAAATATCTAATTTTTAGTTCCTTACCAGATAAATGCTACTGTTTATTTTGCAGACTGATTTGTACTGATGTGCAAGAAATAAGAACTTAATTCCATTCTTCATGTGCACCATAACATGTATGAAACATGAATCTCTCCTAGTATGAAATATTTTGGTTTGAGGGTTTTTTTTTTTAAGTGAACACATAAAAAAAGAGATTGTGTCCTGCGAAGGACATACAGATCCCCAGATGTGTAATCTCCATGGTAAGAGCTACCTTGATGGAAAGCATCCGGGAACCTCAGTTTAAGAACAAGAGGTATGCCTGAGGTGTTACTTTTCCTGACCACAACACGCAGCAGTTTTAAAACTCTAAGCACTGATAAATCAAGATGAAGAATCAAGTCCAGAAGAGCTATCGCCTTGGGAATGAAACTTAAAAAAAATTATTACTTGCCTGTTTTCTTTGAAACTCTGAGGCAGTAGGGGAAGCCATCAAAACTGCCCAAAGGAGATGCTTGGGATGTGGCTGAGTGAAAACAAAATCTGGAAAGGGGTCGGGGAACGGGGCTGTGACCCACCAAAGTCTTGATGTGTCACTGTCTCCAAAGCCCTAGAATTTCTGTAGGTAGCTTCTTGATGTGGACAAGTCCCTCTGTCAACCAAGCATCTTTTACACAGAGTCTGGTCAAACACTTAACTATCCTAGTAGGAATCATATTTGTAATGCTGATATGAAAGAGACAATGTACCTAGCTGGGAAAAAGAATAGCAAATGGAGAAATAGATCAAGACTTGATGTATTGTATTTGAGCCACTGCATCACTTTTTGTTTTATGTTGTTTTTTGTGCATGCCTAAAAATATATACACATTCTACTGCCAGGCTTCACGTCCAGCTCCTACGCAGCTGACTTTGCTGCTGTATATTCATCAAGGTTTTCACTGTTTTGTTTTGCTCTGTTTATTTTACTACCAAAAACATGTTTTGGGGTAAAAATAGCTCATCTTACTGATCATCTCATTTGACTTTGCCTCATGAATATTAAGAAGGATTTTATAAATTCCAAAAGTCTGGGCATTTGTCTACATCTTTCCATACTGCTTTCCTTTCATAAGCATTTCTATCATTCTGACTTTCCTGATCAATTAAGTTTGTGTCTGAAACTTTGAGGAACATTTGTCTCTAAGTTTCAGGTCCCCATGAGGCTCACGGAGTTGTCAAAACCCTCTACTGCTGCCACCACTACAAATGGCAGAGGACTCAGATTTTCAGGACAGAGTGCTATGGTAGACTGCAAGATGTTTCCAAATCTATCTTTTAAAAAAAATTGCTTTTGCTATCAGAACAGTGGCTTAGCAAGAGAGGGCACTGATTTTTTTTTTTTTCATGAAGAACATTTTTCTAAAACTTCAGATTATTTTTTTGCACCCAGTGTTACTAGCATTTAAACAGACTTCAATGAAATCTGGTACATGGGCTTTCTTTTGATTAGGGACTTCTATTTGTAGTTACAATTTTCACAGAGCTGCTAAATATCTGACTAGCTTTGTAGAAAGTTATGAGAAAGGAACAGCCCAGGAAACAAAACATAATATATTGTCATCCCTTGGTCTACGTGACGCTTGAAAGGCTCACATGGTCATAGGTGGGCTTGTTCAGAGGTGGCTGGATCTACAATGTGTGACCAACTCGTGGTGCCATGCTGGGATTAAGGGTGTGTGGTTACTAAATCAGTTGGTTTGGCACTGCTCTAATCCTGGCAGCTTTTTAAAAAAGCACGGAGGGGTCAAAAGGAAGTTGCTAAAGACTCCTGTTTTCTTCACTACCTTCTGCCCACCATGAACAATTTCTCCTTTGCAGTGCCTCTCTGCTGTGCCACTCTGCCTTGAAGCCAGATGATCATAGACTACAACCTCTGTAGACAGTGTACTAAGTGAGCCTTTTTCCACTTTCACTTCGGGTGTTGGGCATTTTGTCTTAGCAAGGAGAAAAGTCACTAAGACACATATCAAGAATTTAAGTGTATCAAATGTGATTATCTTTATATAGTATTTATTCCTCTGTATGCACTAACTTAGGACAAATTTCTTTCCGATCTTAGTGTCAAAGTAGGTGATTCCCCTGAGCCAGTGAGTTGTTTATATCTATCGAACTCTGGAATTGAGATTTAAGCTTCGTGACTTACACTGAATCCTAAGAAGCTTAGTGAAACTTTATATCCCATCTAGCATACTCCTGGACTTTATGGTCTGCTTAGCTCTTGGAAGCTGGAGAGCTTTCTTCCTTCATATCTAGATAAAAATTGATTTGAACTTCCTGGCTTTCATGACAAGTAAAAATTCCCCAACCCACGCCCAGATCTCCAATAATTTCCAGGGGATTGGGGGCTCTTTGAACTCTCCTGCCATCAAGAATTCTTGTAATCACAAAGGACTGCTCTGTGAGCCAAGAATTATTGCAGATTCATCCTCCTACCACCAGAAATCACTTAACCCAAACTCTTTTGAGACTTCATGAGAGACACACACAAAATGGGACTCTTCTGTCCTAGGAGAATGGTGTATTTACAGAGGAAGTTTCCAGCCTGTCCTGTGCATTTTTCTTATCTTTTCCTTATGTCCATTGTAGCTGACGTTGAAACGCCAGTCTCCTCCCAACGTTAGGCTTTCACTCTCAGTTACCCACCCAGAGACAATGCTGTATGGACTCTCTTTTTGCGCCAAAGGCATCTTCAAAACATCTCAGCAAAATCTTCGCTCCAGAAGATTACAATCCCCTTTATTTTAGTAATATAACTCCACCTAATTACATATGCATGAGGGTAGAAACATGCTACTTATTTCCCTTTGTCCTCCTTTCATCTTTTTCATTGTTAAGTATCTATATTTTCATTGGCTGGCTGCCTGGGACAAGGCAAGGTTTAAAGATGCAAATATATGGTCTTACTGAATCATGTAACAAACTGGGTACTTGGTATTATTATATTTTTATTTTATGATGGAGTCTAGCATCTCTCATAATGTCAGGAAATTTGCTCAGTTGGCCAACATCATAGTTGAATTTGAATTTAACTTAGTAGGGCTCCAAAGCAGGGTTCCTTCCCTTGTCTGATAAGAGACTTGTCTGATAAGAGACTCAAATGATTCCCTAGGGCTGGTTGTAACTCAGGTTGTCAGTTAGAACTCAGGTTCTACTACACAGCCTTCAAAGTCTATTCCGTATATATAGGTAGAGCTAAGTGCTCCCTCTCTGTCTCTGTCACTGTCTCTGTCTTGGTCTCTGTCTCTCTCTCTCTCTCTCTCTCTCTCTCTCTCTCTCTCTCTCTCTCTCTCTCTCTCTGTCTCTTTCTCTCTCAATGTATTTGGTACAGGGTCTCACCATGCATTTTGGACTCATAGTGCTCCTCCTATTTCAGCCTCCCCAGTGCTGGGATTACAGACACGTTTGCCACCACACCCAGTTTTGGTGGCTGGCTCAGCAAGTCTTGGCGGGACCAGTATGCCATGTGATGCCAAGGATCAAGCCCTGGTCCTTGTGCTTGCTAGGCAGGAGCTTAGACCACTTAGTTATCTGTGTGGCCCAGATCTCAGTGTTCTTAGAGAGGCACTGTCCCAAGATTTCTTGACTAACCCCATATTAGAAAGGACATTGGAATTTTCCTTCCAGAACTCTTTAAAGTTCAATCTGTATCTGAGACCATCTGGAAGCACAAGCAGATGGCTTTGAGGTCATAACTCAAGACTTTCATCTTAATTTAAAATTAAAATTCTGGTCATAGCATATTGTTGATATGTCAGGTTAGCTGTATCTGGAGGGTCCAATGTACCATCTACTAAGTCATTGTTTATTTATTTTACTGGAAATTGGAATCATGACCTTGTACTTTTTAGACAGGAGCTGCATCCCTCAGCTGTACACCAGGCCCAAGTACCAACTTCGAGCTAGGTATGACTCTCCTAAAACATGTTAGCAAAATACACATGTCCTTTCCTTGTCTTACCCATCCTTTGCAACCCAGATTTTTTTTGCATTCTTTGAGCTCGTGCATTTTCTTCCAGTCCCTGATACCAAGATGGTGTTACTGATTGCACCTAGATATCCTCTGAAAGCCTGCTGCAGCCACAGGTGGGGCTCTTCAGAAGTGGCTGGATCTAGAGTGGAGGGTCAAGGCTGTGTGATTACCAAAGCAGCCTGCTGAGGGGGTAAGCACAGCTCCTCCAGGTTGCCCCACCCGAGTCTGAGTGCTCCTCGATCTACGAGCAGAGTCTGGGTAAAATATAAGGGGCAGAAAGAGGGCACAGCGCTGCAGCTTGTCACTTGCTCCTTTTGCTGTCTTTTGCTGCCACGAGCTCTTTCTCCTGTATGACACCCCTCTGCCCGTCACCCTGCTTTGGAACCAGCTGAACATTGACTCCAACCTCGAGAAACTGTGTATGAGCCAAATAAACCTTTCCTCCTTTAACTCTGTTGTGTTAGCAAAGACAAAAGTAAGATAAGAAGGGAAGGAATGAGTTTCTTTTTTCTCTGGTTTTGGACACAAACTTCTATAAATATATATTGGGCACAATTCCTTTCTCTTATGATACTTTCTGCAACTCTCACCAGCTTTCCTACATCGACAAACCAAAGCTCTAGATCCTTGAAATATTGAAATCAGCATTAATTTTACCAGAAATAAATTATCCAAGAAATATATGAATGGATAAAATAGTTATTGATAAAACAGGAGTGAAACCATATATATGTTTTTTTTTTTTCTTTCTTTTTTTTTTTGGTGGGACTGGGGTTCAAACTCATGATCTTGCACTTGCCAGGCAGGCACTTGTGTCGCGGGCTATCTCCCCGGCCCCTGTGAAACTATATTCTAATATACCATGGGACTACAAGCTTTCAATGATTCTCTTAGCTAATAGACATCATTAGATTTTAAATAAAATAAAACCCTGTAGTACATCCTGCCCACTTCAAAGCCTCAACAGAGAATTTCTCTTCAGACAAAATTTTAATACTTTACATATTAAATCCTTGGATATCATTTAATGACTTTAATACAGACAGTATATTGAGGTTATAGGACCACTCCCCTCTACTCGCTTGAATCTGGATAAAACCTCTGGGCCAAACTCCAGCCCTTTGTGTTAAGGACTATGATTCTGGAGTCCAGATAAGAAAGACCAAGACCTCAAGCCATCTCTGGAAGACTCAATTCCGAAGCAAGGTGCAGGTGTGGCAGATTCTCCAGGATGACTTACAGTAACCTTTCTTCACTTGGAATTCATTGAAGGTTTGTGCATAGGGACTGCCTCACATACATCTAATTATAACACAGTGTATTATGGGAAAGAATATGCGTGATGAATAGAGCTGTTAGGACACTGCACCCTGTCAATCACATTGCAGATAACACTCTAAAGACACAGTTGGAGCCACCCTAGACTTCTCAATTCTCAAAGCCAGTAGGTTTTCCTGTCTGCCCACACTATGCATACCATTGCCTAATTAAGCTTCACTAGGCCGTGTTGCTTTTTTCCCTAGTGGCCTATGCTATATCCCATTCTTTGCTCATCACAGACAAGAATCTAAATACAGAGGCTGGATCCCATCACCCATGACAACACTTTCTTTTCAGAACAACAACACAGGTCAGGGGCAAATAAAACACCAGAATACAGGAAGGCTGGGAATTTCTGGTCTCACCCACCCCACCTGAATACAGATCTCTTCAGCAATCACGTGCCCATCACATATCAGGCTGAGCACATAGACTGCACGAGACTTTGGCTATACGCAAGTCACACTGGAGAGGCTGGGAGAAGATGAAGAGTGGAGGTAGGAGGATCCGTTCTTCATATTCTTATCCTCAGATAAGACAACTCTGCAGCAGGGGCCTTCCCATGTCCCAGAGCCTGTGGGGAGGGCTAGTGCCTCAGTGCTGGTCTGGGCTATCTGACCATGAATGGACTTGACATTGGCCTTCTTTCCCTTTCCCATCTCCCTTCTCCACTCTCCCACCAGTGTTTTGTGGACTCATCTCCCTAATGAACCACATGCACTCGATTCCTTTGCTCATCCTCTGAGGGAACCCACACCAGCACCGCTCTACTCTGGCTCTACGTGCATTGAGCCAGGGCAGAGTTCCTGTGTGCCAGGCACTACTTTCAGCCTTTATCTTGCTCCTTCTCACTCTAGTGTATGACTTGGACACTATTATAATGCCAGTCCTGTAGAATAGGAACCTACGGGGTTAAATAACTGTTCAGAGTAAAAAACCAGACTTGAGGGCCGGCCATACGGCTCAGCAAACTAAAGAGCCTGCTTAGGCAGAGCACAGGGAGCCGGGTTCTATCCCCAGCACCACAAGCCCTGCTGACTCTGCTCCCCAGGGCACACTGAGACAGAAAATGAGACTGGGCATGGTGCTGCGCACCTGTAATCCTAGCACGTGGGAGGCTGAAAACAGGAGGATCACTACACAATGAGACCCTGTAGGCCCTGAACTAAATTCGTAAAAAACAAAACAAAAAAAAAAACACTTAACTTGACTACCCGGCCTAGATCCAGGAAGTGCTATGATCACTGACTCTGTGTTCGCAGAGATTACTGTTGAAGCCCAACCTGGGCTGTAGGAAGCATGAGGAGATCCAGGAGAGCAGAGGGAAGGCACAATCTTATTTGTAGTTCAGGAAAGGCCGAACAAATCAAGAGCAGATGGGTTAGCAGGGCTTTGACATGGTGAAGAGCAGTCAGGTAGAAGAATGCTCCAGAGCAAGGTCCACGGACCAGTAGGACAATGTCTGCAGACACCAGGAAGCAGCAGGAGGCAACGAGAAGGAATCCTGGGAGGAGCATGGGCGCTTCTTTGCCGGTAGAAAACAGAGACGGCAGCCTGCTCATCCACAGCCATTGCATCTACTTTATTCATTGTATTTCTGCTTAAGTTTTTCTTCAAAGGAAAGGTTTGGTGACTTAAAAATATGAGCTCCCAGTGACAGCAGCAAGCCCTGCCGAGGATCTGGAGCAGTGAGAACTCTCCTACCCTGCTGCTGATGCAGCTGCCCTGGAAGACAGTTTGCTAGAGTTTTTTTTTTTTTTTTTTCTTCAATAAAATAAAACACAGTCTTTATGATTCAACCATCACTTTTCTAGGAACTGACTCAAAGGAATAGGAAATGTATCACTTTTCAAAATCCCATACCCTGGTATTTTACAGTAGCTTCATTTGCAATTGCCGAGGCATGGGAGTAAGCAAGGAGGCGAAGAGGCAAGCTGTAGGAACTCCAGACAGCAAAATATTTGCAGTAAAAAGAAATGTACAGTCAAGCACAAAAAGACATGGGAGGAACTGAAGCACACGTTACTAAGTGAGGAAGATTCATGTGAGAAGACTGCATTGCTCTATGGCTCTGACACTTAAAATTACAGAATGGGAAATGCTGTTGCCAAGGGAAGGGGGACCAGGACAAATGAACAGGCAGAGCATGGGGAATTTTTAGACACACCGAAACTCTTCTCAGTCATCTGCAATGGTGGATATACATTGTAATATGTTTTTCCAAATGCCCGGAATATACAACTGCAAGAGTAAAGTCCAATGCACATGACAGACTTTGGATGATTACAATGTGTCGATGTCGTTTCAACCATAAAAACTGTACCACTTGAGTAGGATATGTTCTTTGTGGAGGACGTGCACCTATAGGATCAGGGGTATAAAGGAAATCTTAGTACCTTTTCTCAATTTTGCTGAGAAAGAGAAGAAAGGAGGGAAGGAGTCAGCAAGGAAGGGAAAAAAGAAGGGAGGGAGGGAGGGAGAGAAATAACTATAATATTAAAGCATGGATGTATTTTTAAAAACTCAAGTACAGGTTATGTATGCTGGAATAATGAGAGAAATAACATTAACGTTTGTAATAACACTACTGTATAATAAGTTTAGAAAGATAGAGACTAGATTAAATAAGACCAACTGTATACAGATATGTAGCTAGCTAGATATATCAGAATCAATACATTTCATTGGTAAATTAAGATAGTATTATGAAGATTATTTTTAATTATCTTCTAAAGCTTAGTATCACAGTGGAAGATGTATGAAAAGCAAAGAGAGGAGCACACATGGAATCTGGTCCATCTAAGGAGCTTATCATGTACTTCGGTGAAAAGTAGCTAAAATGTCATAAATGTACTTGAGAATCTGCTATAAAGTTAATTTGTAGACTAATCTTGCCAGAGATGAAAGACACACATCTTGGGCTGGTCAGATACAGGCTCAGGGAACTAAAGCACCTGCTTGGGCAGATGCAGGAACTGGGGTTCAAGCCCAGGCCTGCTATGTCAGCCCCACCCCGGAGTGCACTGGGATGGTGATTGAGACTGGGCGTAATGGCGTACACTTCAGTACTTGGAAGGCTGAAAGTAGAAGAATCACTATGAGTCCAATCTGTGTAGTTAGACCCTAGAGACCCTGTAGGCCCTGTTCTAAATACAAAGATAAACACAACAAACAAACAAACAAACAAATTTTTAAAAGAAAGACACACGTCTTCAAGGACAGAGAGGTTCCTCTACACATGTGAAGGAACTACTTATGAGTTTGAATGAACTGGTATCTAAAATAAGGGTAACTTGATTTGGAGAAATAACAATGGATTTTCAGGTTAAACTCAGTTTTGCAGGATGGCTACAAACCCAGATTCAGTTAAATTCTGCCAAGTGTCAGAAAGTAAGATACATAGGATTTATGTTCCAAAGGACATTGTTTAGAGACATTTTACCTATCAAAAGATGAACTGCCTCCTAGGAAACTGATATTAGTCCACAAAGCTCCACACTGCACAGGCACAACTCTGGAAAAGCAGTGATCCTACGGCGTATTTCCTGAGTGCCTCCTCTGTGAGGTAGCACACTAGTGACCAGGCGCGTGATGCAGAAGAGCTGGGGAAGGTGCCCGTGCCATGCAAACTTTGCCCTGCCCGAGGCGGGCACTGATGCTATGGAGGGTTTGCAAGGGCTCAGTCTCAAGAGATGAGAAGCAGTGCACACCCCCACCATTCCCACTGAACCCAAAGTGTCGTCTCCCCAGCCCCTTGGCACCCTAACATTATTTGGAAAGTGTTAAAAGACATTTAATTATTTGTTAAGCATAAAAGTTTTTGCTGTTGATCCTTTTCTATCCACACATACATTCAGAGAAGATGTACCAAGTCCCTAATAAGTAGAGTATTGTGCTAGGTCCTGGAGGGTGGCCAAGTAGTTAAGGTGGCTACTTTCACAAACATTGTAGAACATGACATGTTCTTACGAAGTTTCCAAGACCATGTCGATTTTAGAAAGTCCTAGAAGCAATAGTAACTCTGGACCTTGTGCTTGCTAGACAGTTGCTCAAGTTGATAAGCTATCTCCTTGGCCCTAGATTAGTTTTTAAATGAAAGTTTCCACAAATCACTTTTTCTCTTACAATTCTAATACTTCAAGAGTTAGGACTGCAGTGCCTTACTCAATACCTTGCACGAAGCCAGTTGTGCCTCTCTCTAACCCTAAAGTGGCCCCGTGTCCCACGGGTTCATTTTCCTTTCCTTTCCTGGACTTCAAGATCTCTCCATAATTCTGACAGTTATTGGCCTTACACTTGGGGAGCAATCCACTGATTTGGTTTCTGATGTTAAGAACTTAACACCAGGTGGTTTCTTTGGACTATATGGGAACTAACAAAGGAAGAGCTTGAAGAACTGTGCCGACATAAGGAGGGAAATGTACATTGTACAGAGGATATGTTTTCTCTCTTCAGTGGACATCAACATTTGTGGGTAGGTCATGATGCTGGTGTGTTATATAGGAATAAAGCTGCTATCTATCATCTTTTTGGAGAAAAGATTAAGCACAATACCTACAGCTGAGAAGTTGAGTCTTTCTGTAGGAATCGCCAAATAGTATACAAAAACATCAGAGTTCAGCCCTGGAGTATTGGTTTAGTATCAACATATGTTATCAATATGTCCTCCTGTGTTACTTTAAAGGGCAATTATGCTGAACTGAGACAAAATGAATACGTTAATTAGATAAAACATGGGTCTTAGATTATGGCATCATAGAGATCATCTGGGGAACCTTCTCATCTTCATGTTCAGAAGGGGAAAACACCAGCAGGACGTGTTGCCTCAGGTCTGTAATCTCAGCACTTGGGAAGCTGTGGCAGAGAGAGTGCCACAAGTTCAAGGTCAACCTCAAATGCAAAGTAATCCCTGTCACAGAGACAAAACATTGAACAACGGAGAAACTCCTGGGAAAGGAAGAACGAAGGTCCTTAATACCATTTAGCATCTTATTTAAGTCTTGGTGTCACAGCACAAAATCCCACACAGACAGCCTGGCATAAAGTAACGGTGAGCCCTGAATCCCAGGAATGCTAAAGACAGCCCAGGGAAAGTGCCCATGAGTGAAGAGCTGAAAGGAGGCCATAGGATCTGTCAGATTCACCCCGCTTTCCAGGGCTTTTTAGGATGGCCCCAAGGTTGTCAGGTTTTTTAACGCTATCCCTTAATTAATATCTCCTGTTTGCTATTATTTCCTCTGAAGTATCAGGGCAGCATAAAAGAGAACTTAAGCTGTCAATATTTAGACTAAGTTAGACAAGATCTGGTTAAAGTCACATCATCCTTTGCTATTTTCCATCCATTTCACAGAGAACAGCGACACTTTCAAGTAAACTTCATAGAGTTTTTGAAGAAGCCTTTGCAAAAGCAGGTTCCATATATATGGGTTTGTGACATTCTAACATAAGCCACAGAGAAGTCCCTACTAAAAAGCCAACAAAGCTCGGTGGCTTTGCCCTCTCTTCCCACTGCGATTTTTATTCATTTGAAGATAAACTTCAAAGCAAACATCTTAGAGCATTTTTTTGTGTGTATGTCTCCCAAGCATTATTTCCAGGCAGCACAGGAAATCTCACATTTCCAAAATCAGGTCATGCCATTGGAAGTACAACCCCATTAATGTATTCATAAAACAGTTGCTACCACTGGCAAACAAGAAATAACAACAGCCGAACTAGCTTTCCATTCTATGGAATCCCCAAAAATACAATCCAAAGGAGAAACCCTATAATCACAAAGCAGCTCCTGACTTAACTCATTGAAGGCTGTAGCACCCTTGTTGTGCCTCTGCCCTTTTTCCTGATCTCACACTTTGTACAAGTAATTTCAAAACCAGCGCAGAACATCTTTTATGGACTGGAGAGGTCCATTTGGCGTGTTTTGGCTTCCACGGTCCCAGTGTACCTTGCCCTTCAGCAGTCCCTCAGGACCCCACAGTGGCTGCTGCAGGACCTCACTCAGCTGTCCCACCAGCGCCTCCATTTGTCTCTTTCTGAGATGTGATATTGAATTCTGCTTTCCAGAGAAAACAGAAGCCAAGAGATCCAAGCTGCCTCCAGTAGCCACTGGGTTTCCCCTTACAGTGCTTGTCATTCCCTCGTTTTTCCCATTCCCCCTGCCCTTGCTGTCCAAAACTATTTTTAAAGAGTGCTTTGCACCACATTTCTCTGACTTTATAAACCCTTAAACTTAGCCTTTTCCTGGACACTTTTATAAGCTACTCTATGAAGCGTTACCAGTCACTACCAAGTCTTAAATCCATTAGATATATTTTTGACCTTTCAATTCTGGACATCATTGAGACATCTACATCCAATTAGTTGAGTTGCTACGTCCCTGGAATTCCTCAACACTTTGCATATATCTGTACTAAAGTCTTATGACTGCATTCTGAGTAACTGTATCTATAGCTCTTTTCCTTATGGTCTCCAAAGTAGGGACTACTATCATACTGATCCAAGTATCCCTACACATAAAGAATCAGGATATTTTACCTGTTCCAGTTAAAGTCACTAAAAATGACTTTTTTTCCCAGGTACACAGATATTAGTGTTTTAGGATCAAATACTTTTTAAGTAGTTAGCTCTCATTTTAGATAATATTTAATATTCTTCATGTCTAAAATAATTCTCAGGACTTACTGGGCATTCTAATGAACATTATAACAGTAGCAGCAAATCATAGAACTTGAGTGACCTCTTTTAATCAGTAAAGTATTTTCAGACATTTTTTATCAGACTACCACAAGAGAAGGTGCAGCTAACATCAGAGCAGCGATGGGGCTGATTCAGACTCTGCCTAACAGCCGTCCGCAGAGGTGCCGGTAGCAGCTGACCCCACCTAACATCTCCCCACACTCATCGCCCCCAGGACTGGGAACCTCCTGCTCTGCACAGAGGCTTGCTCCCTTCTCCAAGCGCTGTAGTCTGCAATTCCTATTCATCTGCCGATTCTATGGCAGCCCCCCTAAGATAGCTGCCAGAGAAGCACCTTTTACTCATTCACAGGAATGACCCCATGGACCAGAACAGCCCCAAGAATACAGTTCACAGCAAATTCCTTGCCAAAGTTCTCATTCTCAGAACACAGCAAAAGCTGCTGAGGCAGGCTAAGTGTAGGCCACAGTCCTACCATTAATAAGTTTCTCAAGAAAAACCCATTGATACTCAGCAAAATTCCGTAGGCATACCCAACTGGCTAAATAAGAGGTGAATCTGGTTATTTTCTTTGGTTTACTGCCAATCTGTTCCAAAAGGTTCATGGAAAGGAAGGGTGTGAAGCCATCTGAGGTGAAAATAGTATGGTAGATTGAAAAGACGTTGGACTTTACAATCAGGAAATACTTAGTCATGAGGTCTTCTCCAACCAGTTTCTCTCAGTGATAGACTTGTGACCTTGAGCAAGTTACTTAACCTCTGCAAGAATCACCTTGCTCACCTGCAAACAGGGAAACAAGTAAGAAAGCCTGGATTGGTATTTAATCACGTAATTCTTATGAAAAGTTTTGGCAAGAGAAGAACAGATCGATTGGATTTGAGTTCCCCTTGTAATACATGTTACTTACATATTAAGAAAGTTCACATGAGTGCCTTTAGAATCTCATGACAACATTCTAATTTTCATTACCGATGTGGTATGAGATTTTCCTTAAAATCTACTATTTAGTATGAAGTGGGTAAATATCTTCTGTAGTCATTTTTAACAGTGGGGAAAAGTTCCAAGTTGCAAGGTTACAAAGTGCAAAGTTACACAACAGAGTAACCTGAGTTTCAGAACAGAGTTAGAGGCCAAGAGTCCCCCTACCCAGACCACATAAACTGATTATATTAAGGCCAAATTATCTATCTGTGAAGCCACTTATGTAGATGTAGACATACATACAGATAAGCATGTACATCTCTGTACTATATTATGTACAATGCTAAAGTTTTATATCACCCAAGTTCACATAGTCCTTAGCTGAACTATGCTGTCTTGGGTGCAGTTACGTGTTATTTCTCCAAGGGATATGCCACCGATATTTCATTGCAGATGAGCAGTCATAATATTCAAATGTGACTTGGAGCCACCTTGATCTATTGTGAAACACGTGGGATGAAGCCATAGCTAGACCAAATTTTAAGCAGTGTTAACTTTTGTGGAATATGATTGGCAGAGAAGAAGGAGAGGGGAATTTTACTGTGATGAGTGAAACTCTATCTTTTAGTCCCTTTGGCTTCTTCTTTCATATCAGAATTTTGTACTATTTTCTTCTTTCCCTTACTCTCCTCCCTCTGTCTGGGCCAGAAGACCTCAGCATGAGTTTAACTAACTCAGTGAGAAAAGATTCAAACAAGTACAGCATGGCTACAAAGTAAAAAAATCTAACAGAAGCTGAACACCTGAAATTCATAGCTGATCATTTTCATATGATAAAAGTTGATATTTTCTTTGCATCTATTGGCAGGGATTTTCTACGACCTCCTCAGCTAGGGCCTTCAACTCAGATAAGCTGAGAATAGAAACTGTCAGTAGTTTAAGGTGCATGACCTATTTCACAAATTCAGAAAGACTGTAAATATTAGGCTTAATTTCTGCAAATGGTGGGTACTATTCTGAGGGCAATGTTCTTCCTCTCTCATGCTATTCTTAATCAAATTTACTTTACAAATTAAAATGGAAAAATATGAATTTTTGCTTCCATTTATAAACTCTAAATTATTACTAGCAGGAAGATTTCAACTAGAGGCAAAACAAGATACTAAAACAGAAAGTCAATAGCCCATTAATATGCTAAATGGATCAAGATATCATCTAATGGAAAAACTTATGCTATCTTAAATCTGAATCTGAACTTCTGGGTGCAAAATGGCCTAAATGTACTATTGAGTCCCACAGATTGGTGAGCAAGATGAGTTGACATGATTTTGATCCTAACCTTTACAGGTGATATGTGTGTCCAAATAAATTCTTCAGCCTTAATGAGATTTAGAATCAACCTGGAGTGTCTGGCTTTGGATTTTAGAATTTCTGAATGGTTTTGTCACCCAGGGAAAAAGATAGACCTTAAGTAAAGTCAGCAGATCTATGATGTCCCTAGAAGTCAAGTGGATACGGGAAGAAATTTAGGGTGACCAAAATTGGCAGAATCCATTATTTTTCATGAGATGGATAGTACATTCTCTCTTCCAATACATAAACCATCAGCAAAATTAACACTTTTCCCACCTACTGAAGTTCAAACAAAGTAAGTGAGATTATATTGGTCATAACATAGATTCTGGAAAGTGTACTTGTAGGTTTGAATTTCTTTAGCTTTAATGTATGAAGGGAAGGGAAACCTAAAAAGTGAGACTAAACAACTAGGAAAGAAGTAATCCTTTACTAAAAAGCAGACCATCTTGACACTATCTGAACATTTATGGACTAGTTTCAAATATACATACATACACACTTACTCATATATTGATTTGCATCTTGCTTTATTTTGGAAAAGATTTATGTAAAACCAAACCAAACCAAACCAAATGAGAATGTTTCTAAGTGGAATCTTTGGTGTAGAGGAACACCTACACTGTGACCTATTAAACTAGCCTTAGCAGAGCTGATGCTTGGAAAGCAGTGGTTCACGAAAGAGTACAGGGATGCAAAAGAAGAGAGAAAAGTCCCCAAGGGGCCATAATTGCCCCAGTTTACCTTTTGATTGGGATTAGGTATCCACATCTCAAAGACATTATGCTTAATCCAATGTGGCCCTTAAAATGAAACTGGCCTTTCACAAAATGAAACCCTAAGCATCCCATAAGCAAGTAGTTAAACACTCTCCATAGCCACTATTCCCACAGCTTCCTCTCATACGCTCAACAGGCAGTGTGGCCATGGTGCTGAATGTACTGCCCGCAACAGAGACTCTGCATCCCATCGTCCACTGTCCCCTTTGTCTAGTATAAAAAAAGGTCCAATACTATAAGTGGCCTCCTCAATTTCATAATTTTGGTGTATTCTCCATAACCCTGGAATGAAATTATTCTGACATGAAAATTACTACATTTTCACATATCAGATGGTACAACATGGGTCCATACATTTTAAGCAAGGCAAAGGCTATGGACATATGCTATACTATAGCATGCCATTCTTTTTTCCAAAAAAACCCATCAGGTTAATGTAATACAAGTAGATATTAATAGGGAAAATACAAAACTATTGTTCTTCCTTCTATGAAAAAAAGAAAATAAAATTTCATAACAATATAATTAAAGAATAACAGTAGTCAATGAACTGTAGGTAGTGATCTTACAAGAATGCCCTGAATGTTACTCAGTCTATAGTATGTCCTTTTTCATAGACTCCTACATTTGGTTCTAAATCATGCAGTTTCTAACAAGTACTCTTAATTGCCTCAAGATGAAACTTACATTCCTAGAAAGATGACTTGTATTTCCCCTCTTTCAACCATGCCAGACCCGATCTGGAATGGCCAGGCTATGAGTTCCGGCTTGGGAATAACCAGAGTGAAACATAGGAGCTCTATAGGCCGTATTTACGCAGGGAGACAAGCCCTTGTCTTTGTTTGGCTTGGCAGTAAAGAGCTGAGAAGTGTAATGGAAAGAAGCCTTCACAACAAAATCCTCCAGCAAGCATTTCTAATGTGGTGTCAAATAAGAAAGACACATTCCTTGTGTCGCTCCTGTAGCTCTCCACCTTAGTGTTCTATTAAGCCAAGAAAGAGGACTGTGTTTCACTTGGACTTGTAACCAGTGAACAGTGAGTGGGTAATATGATTGCATAATGATGGACACACCAGCCTTAGGGCAGCAGGCTGAGAGCTTCTATGAGAATGGAGAAAGGGGGAATCTTTAGAGATGAGAAGACAACTTGGCAAGTGCTTTCTTCTTAGCATGAACACTCATACACACAGAATCTACTCTAACATGGACTCACACAGTAGGTTAAGGAAAGTAAGATTTCTATCAATACACCCCTAGGACCTCTTTGTGCAGTGTTAAAAGATGAGGCTATAAGTAAGAGGAAAACAACAAGTAGGGAAGGTGAGAACCAGGCAGAACACTAAGTGGGTCACCTGAAAAACAACAACAACAAGAACACAACACCATCTGCCTCCTTTGAGTCTAATCTCTCATTGATGAATTCTTCTAAGGATAAAATGATGCAGAGAGTGCTCAACAGTCCACATGGGCTCAGGTGGCACAATGACAACTGACATATCACACAGTGAAACAGATGAAGGGTGACACAGTTTCAGGTACAAGGGAAAAACAACAGGACTGTCAACTCTTTACAGCTTTCAGACATACATACTACACATTCAGAGGAGCATGAATAAGCAAATTTGCGTTCCTTCCAAAACTACAGAGTCAAGTTGCTCATTTTTGTTTCCTATCAAAAACAGAGATGAGGTTGATGCAACAGCACAAAAGGTTTTCATAACGTGAAGCATTCTAAGAGTGCACGCACCCTGCCTATTACAGCACAAACAAATAGACTCATACGACAGACCTAGTTCAAACGAAAGCTGCTGCGCTGTGGCAAGGCACACTTTACAGAAATGAGAATGACAGTTTTCCTCTCCAAATGCATCTTACAGAATGGCATAAAGTCTGAAAGAAAAAGAAAAAAAAAACATCTGACAGATTCCTACTATGTGCCAAGGAATATTCCCGGGACTTTGAATTTCAAGGATAAAGGCTACTGATGGGTACTTTTGGAGAAGAATAACAAGAACTTTGCTCCTGATGTCAGATCCTCACCAACAGGACAAGCAAGGTGACAGCACTGGGCCTCTTACTGAGTTGGGAACCCTGGTGATGCAGTTGGAAAGCGGCCCTGAGTTTTGGAGGCACAGCACCTAGACTGCCTCCCAAGTACGTGACAGCTGGGGACAGTGGTGGGGCCAGCAGAGAAGGCAGATATGCCACTGTACTCATTGTGGACATCCCCCTAGGTCAGAAAATGGGCACCTATTTAGAGTGACAGAGGATGTTCCCCATCCTTCTCTGCAATATCTTTTTAGCTGGAGCAAACCAGCAGGTGATTTGGGTGGTGTCTTAAACCATCCAGGAGCTTTTATTGGAGACCCTGTTATTGAAACTCAAAAACTCTCAGAAACTTCTAATAGAAGACCTATTATTCTGTGTGTAGCCAAAATGTTCACCACAAAAATATACTTTGAAAATCAAGCACAGTACAGTAACCAAAGCATCCCATGCTGGTAAACAGAAAGCCTTAAAATGTGCTTTAGGCATCCACAAAGTTTCTGTTATGATTCAGATCACCCAAAGACATACTTAAAAGGGACCGTTTAAAACAGGGCAACCTCTGCCCTTCTAATACTCTCAGTAATTAGTTCCTGTGCATGTTTATCCATAAACTCCAACAAGAAGTGGCCCATAATAGCACAGGTCCAAAGAACTTACAATATTGCATTGAGCCTTAACGCAGCCGTCACCAAATATTAGGGCTGTAAGTAACTTCCTCAAGAATCTGAGCACTTCATGATTCCTGGGTTAGAATTCTCCTGGAATTCTATTGGTTCGTGTTAGTAGAAATCTTTCTTGAATACCTAAAGTATTCTTAAATGTGTGACACTAACAGGCGTCTGAATTATTTAAAATTGAGTCAGCACTGTAAGTTTCCCGTAACCTTCTTGAGGTACTCAGGCCAACTGGTATTAGATGTTGGAAATGCATATGTTTCCTTCCCCTGGGAATTTTCAAATAAAACAAAACAGAAAAATCAAATCCCAAACCTCACCTTCCCCGTTATTCATCTGCTAATTAATTGCCGTCTCAAAACACCCTTGGCCCTCTTTTTTTTAACCACAAAATGCTAGCAATTGTACCTGTCCTCATGTCTTCACAAGATGGATTTGGATGTTTTATATCAGTAAGTAATCTTTTATTGTATAAGCAATACTTTCTTAGACAACCTTTGGCTTTTCACAGGTTTTACTTTTAATTCTCCTTGAATTCCAGCTCCTTTTTTAAGAGAAATTCTCTTTGGTAGCTGCCATGGAACCTGAGTTTTACCAACTAAAGGAGATATTGATTACTCACCATATCCAGGAATGCCTTCTAAATGGAAAATTATTCACATGCATCATGTTTGCAGATCTTCTCTCATTAATATTTTCCTCGTTTCCTAGGTTAGGGTGATGATTTTCATAGATGGATTCCAACTCTTTCGTTTGAGTAGCTATCATGGGCAATTATTGCAACAAGTATTGAATCCCCCAAAAAATCCCCCCCAAAAAACAAATAGCATTAACAAAAGCCCTTACAGGATTTGAAGACAGGAGCGTTACAAAGCACTGCAGGCATGGGTCCATCTTTACGCTCCAGTAGTCAGTCAACACCCTAACACAACCAGTCCAGATACTGATCCTAAGAGATGGCAAATATGGTCCTGGTAAAATCCAGTAAAATCCAGGGTGTGAATTAATGCATCCTCACGGAAAGCACTATGCAATGTGGGAAGAGAGGAGTCAAAAAACAGTTTCTTGTTATCCTCATTAAAGGAGCATTAGGAGGGAAAGGGAAAACTTCAGGTAGCTGAGCCATGATGTCTTTTAGAAATGAATATTGCTTTTTCTTCTTTCTTAGGTACATATTCATATGTTGTCACTGGAACGCAGTGGTGCTGTCTGAGGTCTGTCGGACAAAGACCTGAGCAGAGGGGCTGGCACTGCACACGTCTTGCTGAAGCAAGCTTCCTCCCCAGATCTCAGACTGGCTGGTTTGGGATACACCAGGAGGAGGAAGGCGAGGAGCAATTTCTGCTTTGCAGGACACAACTGCCATTAGCGACCATCATGACTTGAAGGGGCGCTGTGGTGATGACATCCGCTGCTGCCTCCTAACCCCACACCAAGGCTGTCTGCTCCTTTGAAGTAAAATGACTAAGCTATTGATTCTTTACTGCAGAATGCCCTTTAATTTGTTGTTATCAGAAGCATGGGTGGGCTTTTCACATTTTGCCTTGGCAAATGAATTTCACAGCTCCAAGTCAGACGTTGTCTAAGAATTTCTTCCCCTGCTCTCTTTCTTGTCTCTCTCTTTTGCTTTACCCCAAATTCAGTTCCCCGGTAGATGTCATTTACTCTGCTGCCCTGACATCGGAAAGATTCTCATGCCCAAGCCGTACAGACCTTGCATGCTTTTAAAACACAATGGCAACAGGCTCCGGCTGGACTCCCCCAGTGCCGAATTTGCAGCAGAACCTTTGGAATCGTCGCAGCTGCCTCCCGGGCTCTGGGCTTCGCCGCCCCAGCTCTGAGCAGCCCAGGACGCTGGAGGCTCCGCGGTACTGTACAATAACTCTGCAGCAGTCCGCTCCGGCTGCAGACTGGTGCCTGACAGGGGCTGTGTGGCGTCAAGGGGGCCCTCTAGGTGGGTTCCCAGAAACTGCAGAGTCGCGCTCCTTGCTAGCCTCCCAAGAAGCCCAAGCCAAAGGGGTTAAAGAGCTCACCCTGAAGGAGACTGCTTTCAGTAAGGAATTGCCAGGCGAGAAGAGGGAGACAGCAGGGAAACTGTAAATTACCTCATGGGGAAATGACACCTGGAACAAATAGCGATTCGCTCAGAGAGAGGTTTCTGCTTTGTTTTCCACCCTATCCAATGAAAAGAAAGGAAATTTAAAAAGTCCCTGGAGAATTTTGCAAATGACAGGGTTTGACCAGCTGGTCTTCTTTAAAAAAAAAAAAAAAAAAAAGAAGAAGATAGAGGGGTGGGGATTGGGGGCGCCTTGCTTCCTGGAAGCTTTGTGGGGATTTAGCTATAGATATCCACTCCAGGGCTCTGGACAGGAAATCCCGTGCAAGGCTGTACAGAAGTCAGCCGGACTTGCCGGCAATTGCGCACCTCCTAAAGCGCTTGTGTGAGCAGGGGGCGTGTAGGTTGGAGGAGGGACCGACGGCGAAGCCAAGTCTATTCTGCACTTCCTGGAGCGTGCTCTTTTGTTAAAAAAAAAAAAAAAAAAAAAAAAATTCTGTCCAATAATCCCCCAAAAGCGCCCCATCACTGTTGATGCCATTTTGGAGCAAGAATAAAATAGTAAACTCTCGAAATCGTAGGTTGGCACTTAAATGGTGTTTGTCTGGAATGGGTGAGAGAAGGAGCTTAGCCTAGCAGTGTATTCGGTAGGAATGGATCGCTTTTAACTTGGGCGTTTAAGGAGGCTTTTATGGAATTGCTTTGTATTAAATGGAATACCAACAGCACTTAATGCATCACGCCGCTAGCCTTAGTCAGGAATCCCCATCGAGGGCCCGTCTTTACTGACACAGTCACTCAGGGTTGGGGGCGGGCACATCCTGCACATTCAAAACCAAGGGTAAAGAAATACGCTTAGTTTTGAAAAGTGACAGCTGTGATTCGAACACAGGATGATCCTAGTAGAACCACACACTCCTGGGAGGAGCACGAACTGAGCGATTCCCTTAAGTGCAGCTTGACCTGGAGCTTCATAAAGAAAACAGCAGGGAGCTGTGAATATCTGCTGGGATTTCTGACGGTCTAGGTGGGGTCCTCATATCCGTATTTTTGCCCAGAAGGTCTAAATCTCTTCCATAGGATCATCTGTTATCTAACCCAGAAAACTTCAGCGTGCATTGTTTTTAACAAGCTTTGAAAGCCTGGAATCAAACATCACAGAATAACTAAAAATATGATATTATAGCAGATTGTAAAATTATTATTTAAGAGCTAGCAGTGCTGCTAATGTCCCAGGGTCTGTTCTAAGAGCTTCACAAAAATATCTCATTCAATCCTTATGACAATGCTATTAGAAGGGCAGTTATTACCCTTCTTCTACACATGAAACAGCAGAGATGCTCAGAGCTTAGGCAACTTGCTAAAAGTCAAGATTTTACTCAATATATATATATATATATATATATATATATATATATATATATGTATATTTTTTCCCCTTGGTTTTCTTATTTTATTTTCTTTATGTGGTACCAGGGATTGCACTCAGGACCCTGTGCTTGCCAGGCTGGTACTTATTCTACTGAGCTATCTCCCTAGCCCTTTTGGTATTTTAAAGAAAAACAAATGAGAAAAACAATGGCATAAAGTTTTAAAACAAGATTGTAGGGTAGTAACAATGGCTAACACATTGCATATCATGTTATTTTTAAAGTAGTTGCTTATAATATAAGATAGATAGCAACGAGTAGTATAACTGTCTTAACTATAATTAAAAACCAAGAAAAATCTAACTCCATAGCTCTTACTTAATACAACCTTTGGGCAGTTTTATAAGAATAATAATATTGGGCTGGCAAGATAGCTTAGTGGGCTAAAGCTCCTGCATAGGCAAGCTTAGGCAGGCACAGGGATTTTTTTTTTTTTTTTTTGTGGTACCAGGGATTGAACTCAGGACTTTGAGCGAGCTTGCCAGGCAGACACTTATTCCACTGAGCTATATCCCTGGTCCCAAGCACAGGGATTGTTGTTTGATCCCAGGCACCCCATACCATACCAGCCCCACTGCTAGGGCAGCTGAGCTAACCTCAGAGTACAGCCATAGTGGTGCATGTCCAGAATCTTATCGCTGCAGAGGCCAAAAACAGGAGGCTCACTAGGAGTCCAAGCTCTGTAGTGAGATGCTGTAACAACCAAATACATTAAAACAAGAATAATATCAATTTGCATTAGTTTTCTGCTGACATTTTACATGTGTTATATTTGCTTCATAGACTCATGTTGAAGTGAGTATAACAGTTTTGACATTATTTTATGAATGAATCTTGGAAAGTGTTTTTCCATTATCATACATCCTGGTAGCACATCTGGACAGAACTCAGAATACTTGACACTGATTAGTTTTCATTGATGGTGATGATGGTAATAAGAATGTTGAACATTGATTTAACTATTTTTAAAACCAATATTCACTTTTTATGTCATGTAAGAGAATCAGTCTTCATGCGAAGTAGCAAGTACAAAGATGAATAATGATAGAGACATACATTTTTGTTTTAATAAGCACTATTTATTTGATAGTTCTCCCTCTTTCCTTACTCTCTCACCCTTCCTTCCTTCCTCTGGTCCTTTCTGCTCATCAAATACTTGACAGCAAATACATACCTGCATCTTTCTCAACTATCACAGTTTAGTGTTCAGTCTTTGTTGGCTACATTTCTATTTGTGATTAATTGTATAAGCGAAGCACTTTATAAATGTTAAAAAACTAATCATTAACTTATGAAAGGAAATTTTAGAATGTTACTAAGTGGAATTTTTAAGTGAACTCAGATTTTAAAATTTTTCTTTGTATATGCATATTATTTCCATTAAAGAAGAAGGGTACCAAATTAGAGTGAAGGGAAACATAGCTGAGGACCTATGTTAAGTAATCGAAGAAAAGTCAAATTTCTACTTGTGGAGTAATAAGGAAATAAATGTATAATTCAGGGAACTAATACTATACTTTAATCAATGTAAATTGAATATTTCTACAGACTCAGTGCAATAAATACAAAAAGGTATGCTTCTATTACAGAAATAGCTCATTTTCAGTATTTTTATTCTATGTGTACTACAATCAGTGTCTTAAAAGTGGTGGCCATTAGATTATAAATTGGTATTTAAAATAAGACCTGTTATTTGATAAATGTGCAACCTTCAAGAAATAATGGAACCAATAGGGTTGTAATTTTATAACAAGTTCTAAAAAATGAATGGTGTAGACAGGTGAGAGTACTATTTTTCTGTTTCATTCTCCTAAAAGACCACTGTCTAAGAAAAAACATAATTCCTTTGAATTCCTAACCCTGCCCCACTGTTTCAGCCAGTCAAGGTGTTCTAAAACTAGCAGGGCATCACAGAGGGGCATAATCTTGGTGAGGTTGCCATGGCTATAGCCTAAGCTCAACTATAACAAAGTTCAATTTTGTTTTGTTATTTTTGTAGATTTTGCAAAGTTTAAATTTGGTCTTTCAAGGATACAATCACATTTACCACTTTCATATGATAATAAGAAAAATGGCATATTGACTTATTAATAAAGTAAAACTGCAAGTTCAATGCAAACCAAAATTGTCAACATTTTCATCAAAAGAATGCTTAGTACACTGACACTGAGAACAACAACAACAACAAAACCATATTAACTGATTAGTGTCCCTATGTCCTTTCCAATAAAGTCCTTTCATAGTTAGGGTTATGGTTTTCAATTTACGTTCACATGAATCATCTGGTTCTGTAAACTTGTATTGAACCAACAAAGAGGCAAAGAGCAGGTCGGGTACTGATTGTGTCTTAACTGCTTTTACCAGCCTTAAATTTATTTTTCTATTGAACCTACTGTTAATTTTTTTAAAGCAACATTTATTTATTCATGTATTTATTTGGTACAGGGTCTCACTACTCAGACTTGTGATCTTCCTGTCTCAGCCTCACTAGCACTGGGATTATAGGTGCGCACTACTACACCCAGATTGGGTGTCCTGTACGGCACACCCAGGGTTCTGGGGCAGGCACAACAAGCAGTTGAGGGATCAAAGCTGGATCCTTGTGCTTGCCAGGCAGATGCTTAGACCACTGAGCTATCTCCCTGGCCAAAAACCTACTTTTAAAATATTAAGTTAAATTAAACTAAAAACTCACTTTATAAAAACCTAGCACTAGGAGTACAGGATTAAAATTTCATAGGCACAGTTTTTCAGTTCTAGTATCAGTTTTAAGAGCTCACTGTCTCCACACTCTCATCTACAACTTCATTTACAGTAATACAATGATTCCATGACGTCTGCACGCTCACAGTCATGCTATGATAAACCCACGTTCTAGGTTATGAACTTGGGTGTTTCTTAAACCTTTACCTCACTTGTAGATGTTCAATATGGAAGGCATGATGACTGACTCATTGACTTTCTCTTTTTATCAAGTGTCACTTTCAGAGAGTAAGCACAACTTTACATATTACAATTACCTGTCATCAGCACATTCTGGTATAATCTTCAAACCAACATCGATATTTGCCTCAGTACAAATAAAGTTAAATCCCTACTGTATTTTGACACTAAATGACAAGGATCTAAAGGACAATTTGTTATTAATTTTGTGTGAATCTTCGGTTCAGATATTTTAGGAAAGTCCCTATTTTTTGAAGAGACTTGTTAGCATTTGTCACCTAGTTGTCAATACTCATGTTGTTCTCTCACTTTATGCGAATATGTTTCCAGATATACTTTCTCTGTACATGTTCCATCTACATAGTAATAGTATAAATAGGTTACATCCAAGGGAATAGAAGTGACAGTCACTTGGATGTCTTCAAGAATGTAACTTCTTGCCTAAAAATAAAAGGCAATGGATGTGTCTTAAAAATTTTCTAAAAATGAAAATGATGGTTTTCATCACTTTGGTGTGTGGCATGCATAACCACGCACAAAATGACTGGTTTTTTAAAAATTTATTTATGACTTCAACTCATAAGCCAATGTCTGGATGACAGCACATTCCTCAGCCCTGTCTTCTAGCGGGAAGAAAGCTTTGAAAGCCAAATCCTCTCTCCTGTCTTCATCCTCTGAGTAGAAACAGTGGCTTCCTCTGTGTATTTAGAACACCAGCGACGTAGTTGGCACTGTGTAAATGTTAACTAATAACCACGTTGATAGTGACGACCTTCCCCTGCTGGTAGGTTCCAGCAGAGACTGAAGGCTGACCATTCAGCACATTTATAGCTGAAATAAGAGGAGGCCTTCATGAGCCCACAGCTTCAGTTGCTACGCGTCAGAGACCTGCGTCATGTGTCAGCGAGTTGTTGGTGTATTTAATTTCTACACATGCTTATAACTATGACAACAACCATAAATTCAAAAAAAAGGGAAAAATCTAGTAGACCCCTATTTTAATCCTTGTTTGAAAATATCCACAATTTAGCTAATACTTAGATATTTAAAAGTCATTTTGGCTTACCTAGCCAAAGCTGGAATCTTCCAACCTTTTTTGAATTTTTAAAATTTACTTTTATTTTACTTTTTAAATTTTTATGTGTGCTAGGAATTGAACTGAATTGTGCTTGCCAGGTAGGTACTGTGCCACTGAACTACATCCCCAGGCGCAAATCTTCTAATCTTAAATGATAAATAAATACATTAAGTGAAAAATGAAACATATACCATTAAACATAATGCATTTCATAATTAGAATATTTAGCATGTTTGCTAATAATTACTTTAACATTTTTTGGAATTGGGAGAGTTTGAATATCTACTGCTAGAACACAAAGAAGACACTTCATATTGCTATTCAAAAATCACATGTGGGAGAAAAAGCCATAAGTTTGAGGAAAAAAGTCAAGTTTGTATTGTTTCCTTGAGCCTCAAGATGGAACCCTCAATACCAGTTGGGTTTCTTTTAGCTTTCTATGTAAGTTTGACTTCTCATTAAATCTCCTTGAGATGTAATTTTGTCACCTGCTGTGTGCAAACATTAGCAAATGTAGAGTTATTAATAATTTTAACTTACTGGAGTAAGTTATAGTACACGAGACAGCTGGAATGTGAAGAGAGCTCTTACCAAGTTATTGTCATAGACTCCCACATTTACTTTTTAGAAACATACAACTATCCAGCTAAGGGCATAGGTTAGAGCAGGGCACAAGCCTAGTACACGTGGAGCTCTGAATTCAGTTAGTTCTGCAAGGTTAATAAATAAAACAATAAGACTATAGACTTCACTCAATCTATAATTGATCAAAATAGAGAAAATGGCAAAAAAGTAATAATAGGCAACTCATAAAATGCAATGATATTTTCTGAAGAAAAATATTTTAAAGCTTTGTATCATATTTCACAAATTAATAGTTTCACGGCATGCTTCAAAAATTTGAAATTCAGAGAATGACTTGGATGAAATGTGTGAAATAATGTATATTAAGGTACAATCAGCTTTAGAGAATAATAGGTTGAATATGCATTCATTAACATATACACATATTCATGTGCGTGACATGTCATATGCATATATGTATGTCAATGCAAAGAAAAGGAACCAGAAGGATACTTATCAAATTTCTGGTGAACCACCTCTAAGATAAGGCAGCAGATGTGGACAGCACTTAAAAATATAAAAAGGAGGAAATAACTGACAAGTCCATCAGCTGCTGAGCAAACAATGAAAAAGAAAGATGGCCTGGCCCATGAAACGGCACCTCCAAAACAGGATGCCAAATGAAAGAAGCCAGATACAAAAGCCTGCACATTGCATGGTGCCATTGCTATAGTGTATCTAGCACAAGGACATCCAGAGACAGAAAGCCACACAGCAGCTGGGATTGCTGAGCGTGGTCATTTGGGCTTAAGGCATCTACTGCTTTTGGAGCTGATGCAAATGTCTTGGAACTAGATCCATGTAATAGTTGTACAACATTGACTGTTTTGGATGCCACCAAATCGCATGGCTTAAATTGGTTATATCTGTGGAGTAAAAAGAACTACTAAAACTGCTAAAAACAAACCATGAATATTTTGCATTAGAAAAAAAAAGAGAATTTTTGTTTATTCATTTATTTGTTATTATTTTTTTTTAGGACTGGGATTTGAACTCATGACCTTGTACTTGTCAGAGCTATCTCCCTGGCCCCTGGATTATTTTCTTTTTAATTTTTATTTATTTATTTATTTGTATTTTTGAGACAGGGTCTCACTATGCAGTTCAGGCTGGCCTTGAGCTCACTTCTGTAGCTCAGGCTGGTCTCAAACTCACACTGATCCTCCTGCCTCAGCCTCCCAAGTGCTGGGATTATAGGCGGGTGCCACCACGCCCGGCAAGAGGATTTTTATATGTTATATATTTCTTAACTCACAAAATTTTAAAAACAGTATTATGATAATGTATTATCTATATAACTGGAATAGCTATTAAGAGAAAAAGTGCTATTAATTAAGGATAATCACCACTTATAACCATAGTGGCTCATGTTTCAATGTGTTCCCAAAGTCTCGTGCAGCCATGGAATACGACGGATCAGCAGTTCAGTGCTGGAATTCAGGGTACGTGGTGACTGAATCAGCCCACTGAGTGGTCTGTCCCGGGCCTAAACCCAGTAGCCTGGATGGAATACAAAAGGGGTAGAAAACAGGCTCCCAATGGTTCTCGCTCGCTTTGCCTCCGCTGCCTACCATGAACTCTTTCTCCTCTGCCGCTCTGCATCAGAACCAGCTGATGGTGGACTGAAACTGTGATGAACTTTGAGCTAAGTAAACCTTTCCCTTTTCTAATTGTTGGAGATTTTTGTCTCGGTAATGAGGGAAAAGTAACTGACACAATAATTAACATCGAAATATTGTAATATAAATGTCAAGGTTCTAATATGTGTTAGATAGCTCTTGGATAGGTTTGAAAAATTTAACCTCAAGATTCAAGGTTGAATTCAAAATATATATTTAAGAACTCAAGTATTCCACTAATTTTGTTAGTGAAATCAACATTGAGTCTTAATAGGGCTATTTAGCATAAACGCCTGCCAGGCAAACACCATGTCCAGATTTCAATCCCTGGTACTGAAAAAAAAAAAGGTACACATATCTGATATATTTTTCAGGTCCATATGCACACTACATCTGGGACCAGAACTAGTAATTATTCAGGGCTGGGAACATCAATAATGAAGTTGTATCCATTAATGAAATAAACTCCTTATTGAATATCCTGATTCATATTATGTATAAATATTGTGTTACTATGCTACTATTGTCTATTAATATTTTTTATAATAGTTTGCTTGAATGCAAACATATGTGTATCTACATGCACTCAGATTTCAGCCTAACCTCAGCCCCTTATAGCCCAGATTGCAGAACTGAACATGCACTGTTTCCACAATTATGTGCAGCACTGGCCAACCTAAGGTGCTCAATGTCATAAGTAGCTCCAAGACAAGTGCTTTTTTTGTTTTTTGTTGTCTTAGGGAAGGGTCTACCAGGTGTTCAGGGTCTCACTAATAGCTCAGACTCGTAGTTATCTGCTTATTTACAGCTTTCCAAGAGCTAGAATTACAGGCGCATGCCACCATGCCGACTGGGCAGGCCTGGGGATTGAACTCTCAGCCCCTGGGCCTGCTTGCAGTTGCTTTAATCAGCTAAGCTATTCGGCTGGTTCGCCAAGAAAAATGTTGATGGAGTGAGTGCATATTTGTCCTTTTATGAGGCCTCACTGGTTAGATGTATCCAAATACATTGTCCCTCACTGATAGTTTCATTGATGTTCATTGATAAGTTAACTATTGGAGATAGTTCCTGTGTCATTGATTTCTCACTTAAAATGTAACATGACCTCACTTCAGGGTTCACATGTATGGAACACAGCAGTTGCCATACTTCCCTGAGAACAAGTAGCACAAAGAAAAATCAACAGTTCTTAGATACATAGGACATGTAAGACCACAGGGTGCTGTTTCTGTAGGAGTCTGATCA
>PVJA010005899.1:0-76436 GCA_004027025.1 Myocastor coypus
ATCAATAGGGAGGTGGGTCATGCCCACACACTGTACTCTATAGAACGATTGTGAGGACAATATGCAATATGTCAACTTTCAAAGAAAAGAAAAAAACTAATGTTGATTTAGAAGGGTTAATGTTTAATTGTTTGATCAAGCTTATATACCTATATGTATTAATGTAAACTGATCTGATAATGAAAATATGTAATATATCTCGTGTTAAATTTAAACAATAAAAAAAAGAGAAAAAAAAAGTTTGGGACATTACCTACTAGTCTCTCCGGAACATTATATTGCTTTCAAAAAATATTAAATATTTTTCTTTAAAAAGTAGACTTTAAATTTTATCAATAAGCCTTTAAACACCATTGCAAATAACCACGTGATTTTTATTTATTTATTTAATTTCTTTATTTTTGTCTTTTTGAGACAGGGTCTCAGTGTGCAGCTCAGGCTGGCCTTGAGCTCACTTTTGTAGCCCAGGCTGGTGTCGAACTCACACCAATCCTCCTGCCTCAGCCTCCCGAGTGCTGGGATTATAGGCGTGAGCCACCATGCCCGGCTACCACGTGATTTTTAAACAATGTGAGCCACTGCTGCAATGCGACTCAATTATTTGCCATTTTCTTGATATCACAGTTGTCTGATTAAACTGCTTCCAGATTCATGTTTGTGCACCAAAATGTTTTACAGTTGGAAAGATTTTTCTCAGAAGATGTAATGGAAACCCAACTAATTGCTTCTGTTGCCCCCAAAATTCACATAAACATTCATTTTCCCAGGAGTTCAACATTTTTTCCCAAAGATTTCTGCATTTTCTTCAGTACGAAATTAACTCTATTTTTATTATTACATGGAAATATTTTGCATGTTTCTTAAATTAAAATTTATCTTCCCTCCCCCTCCCCTTTTGTCTCTTTGCTTCTCTTCTCTTTTCTTTGTGTCCTTAGACAGGGTCACACTGTGTAGTTCATGCTGTCCTTACTCACTCCCTGGGTAGCCCGGGCCAGCTTTCAACTCTTGGGTCTTTCTCCTCCGCCTCCTGAGCACTGAGATTACAATATCAGCTATGCCACAGTGCCTGGCTCATGAGGACTTCTCTTTAGTCCTTACCTTACTACTTTCTTCCTAGTTTTGACTGGTGGGACTTGTTTCAGACACGGTGTTGTGATCTTTTATGCAAATAAAGTAGAAAAGGACACAGCAGCAGGTGTGCACACACTAACACAGGCACTCTCTGTGGGCTGGGAGAGGGTGGTGAACGGGCCGAGGCTCCAGCCCGCACAACTGCGGCAAGGCGTGAATCTGTCTTGGCCAGCTTGGATAGTTTTCCGATTAGATTGTTGGCTTGACTATTAAGCAAAGTTATGAAAACAGCAGATTGTGTTTTAACTTTACTTTTTATATGGTAGAAAATTTGAGCTTGAAGATGTTCAACAACAGAAGTATCGTTGAAGAACCTATAAATTAATCTGCAACCACTAGTTAAAATAGTTTGTAGAGTTCACTTCTATAGATAAAGCATCCGTCTGCATTTTCTTTAGTACAAAATTAATTCTATTTTTGTCATTACGTGTCTTTTAAATATTGCTTACATTGAAAACTAATAATCAATTTATATGATTTGATAAGCACATCACATGCGTCATTTCTGCTTCTGTAGAACTTGAGGGTGCTATGGCTTTTCCTTCCGGGTGTAGCTGACGCACAGAGATGTTTTGCAGTAGGCAAATATGAGAGCGTCTCGCTCGCTTGATGCATTGTAGGACGCTGCTGTAGTGCATTGCTACTTTGAGAGACAGAGAGAGAGCGAGGGGAGAGAGAAGGTGGGAAGGGAGGGAAGGAAGAGGAGGAGAGAGAACAGAAAGGAGAGAGCCAACCAAGTCTCCATTTTACTCCTGAGCACACTGTTGACGCAGCTTGCAGACCCAGGCATCACAAAGGAGCTGTGCAAAACCTCTGTGATTCCTGGCTGCGGAGGCAAACAAATCAATTGCTTGAAACAATTAGTCCGGGAACACTGCCTTGCACAGAACGGAATTCTGTGTTTGTGTCAAAAAACGACGGTGAAACAGTAAATCACGCAGCATGGGAGTGTTCATGCACCAGTCTGCAGACCGAGAATTGCCAGTTTAAGAGAACAGGGCCAGGGACCATCCGCTAAACAGTCACCCTCCAAGCATGCACTTGAAAGGTTACTGTTTCCATAGCGGGTGAATGATGAATGCTTTGACACAGAGTACTTCGAAAGATAATGACCTGAATAATTTCCAGAGCAGATTATACAGAAGCCAATAAAGCCTAACATGGCATCCTGCTTGCAGACCTGTGATGGTTCTGTCAGTCTGCTAGCAGTGTCTTCACCCAGGATGGCGTCGTATCTGACAGACTCTCACAACACTTGGAGATGTTTGGAAACTATGTCAGGCTACGTGAATCATGGCTGCCTGAACACGATTCATAAGGAAGGTCTACCACAGCTACAACATGTATCTTGTTTTTTACTTAAAAGTCGTACCATTCCCCTTGGATTTTCCATACATTCTTCCAATTATGATCTCTGCTCTACAGTATCAGATTACGTGGAGGTGAATTTTACGCGTCGCCACAATCCCTCGAGACAGTCACCTATTCGTCAACCAGATATTTAATTTTCATTCATCAAACAAAAACTTTTGAGAATCTCAATAGCAACAAGCACCCCTCTAGTAGCTAGGAATATAACAGAGAAGACAAATTCTCGCTCTTAGAGGAGGGAGGAATTCTACTGTGAGGAGAAAGAAAATATGCGTAACGCTTTGAGGGGAGTGAGAAAAATTGTAAAGAAAGCTAAGACATTAAATGGATATTCAGTGAAGGACACTGGCGAGGGTGGCATCCTATTTCGTAACTCATTCATCCCTTTATTTATGTATTTATTGTTCTGTGGTACTAGGGATTGAACTTGGAACTTTGCACTTGCAAGGCAGATACTTATACCACTGAGCTATAGCCTCGGCCCCCATCCCAATAGTTTATCAATAGATGACATTGGAGCCCATGACTAAGGCAAGGGAACAATCAGCACTTCACCTTTGCAGAGGGCAGGGAGAGAACACAGTGGAGGAGCAGAGGCTGATAGCTTCAACAATGGTGAGTACAAGACCTCTGTCCTGAGGGAGGGCATGCAGATGGCCACATTAGCCTCACTGTCTGTAGGTAGAATTTCGCTTTAACAGGACTTTGAATTTAACTACAACCACACTGCCTGTTAAGCACTGCTTTTCAGCTATGTTTTCAAAACTGCATTCTGGAAGTTTTATGGGGGGGGTGACAGCCATAGAGGAAGTTGGGGGGCTTGAGAAGAAGAATACAGTGCAGTACGAAATAGAATTGACCCTTCTTGGACGGGATACACTCGCTAGGGTTAGATAGATAAGATGCAAGCTTAAGTAACTGTACAGACAGGATATGCAAGCAGTGAGAAACATCAGCATGGACATGAAGCGGACTGGCTTGAAGAAAGCGGGGCGTGGCGTTCTGTAGGCTGTGTGGAGGATGCAGCCTGAGATTACCTGCAAGCTGGGAAAGGAATGGAATGTCCAGAGGAGCAGAACAATAACCATAGCTGTGGTCAGACCATGAGAAACAAGGGAATTCTAGGGAGAGGGGCAGTAAGGGAAAGAATGCCTAGCAAAGAAGAGACAAAAGCCCAAGGTTTGGAGGAGGCAGAGAGAGAAAAACATTACATAAAAGAGCAGCAGAGACAAGGTGATACTAGGCCATCTGGGTAAAGTGAAGATTGCATTTGATTTGATTTTGTATTTTAGGGAAGGGTCTCCAGGAGGCTCAGGGTCTCACTACTAGATCAGGCTCGTAGTGATCCACCTATTTGCAGCCTCCCAAGAGCCGGGGTTATAGGCATGCACCACCATGCCCAGTCTCAATTGCTGTCTCAGTGCACCCTGGGGGAGGGGCCAGCACAGCAGGTCCTGGGATTGAACCCCAAGCCCTTGTGCCTGCTTGCAGGTGCTTTAATCCACTGAGTTCCTTGGCAGGCCCTAGGGTGAATATGGAGATTTAACTCTAGGCATACTTTGGTTTCTGATAAAAAAAAAAAAAATGGGAGATACCCTGACTTTGCATGTAGCGGACTGATTTCTCTTTGGATGACTGATGTCCGTGGAGGACCACAGTAAGAGATGCAGCAGGAAAGGCATTCTGTGAAGCTTCTACATTACCTGAGGATGAGGATTTGGTGGTTAGACATACCAGTAGTTTCCGAAATTAAAATGGTGCATGAATGAGGGATTATTCTACCACAGAGAATAAAGATGTAGCAATCTGTGGAGGATCTTTTTTTGGTCCAATTGGGAGGGAAATCACGTTTTAGCACAGTGCAGTCCCCGTGTGGTTACTGGCTCCAGGCTTTGGGTTCCAGGAATTCCCCATCATTGGGGCCACAGCTCTGAGACCAAGGGCAAGCGGTGATTGCTGTGCTGCTCTGTCCAAGTTCTTTCTCGAGCAGAACCTGTGCAGAAATTCTTGGAGCAGATCAGTTTAAGAAATAACAATGTCACGGTTCTTGGCATCACAGTCTCCTGTCCTAACAACCCTGCTGTTCATGGTTTGGGGACACCTCGGTCACTTTTCTCACTGCAGTGTTGACAGCAGACCCCTAAGCATGGGAGGGATTCCCAGTCCTCCTGGCTGTCAGAGAGGAGGAGGCTTTTCTGTTCATCTGAATGGGACAGAGACCCAGACAGATGGGGGCAGGAAGCTGAAGGCATCTGAGAGCGCTCTGCACTTGGCTTGAATGAATATGCAGTGGGACATTTGCTTACAGACATGTGGAAGGTGTGGGCTTAGCACGCGGAGGTGGTGTGGAGGAAAGCTGTTTCTGCTTCAGGCGTGGAAGCCAGAGCTAGATAGCAGGCACTCAGCATGGTAGTTATATCTGACAGTCACGCAGAAAGGCAGATTTTCTAACCTCATGCAGTTTAATGCACATTCAGGTCAATTCTATGAGAGATTTCCTTATTGTTACCTCTTTAAATATCACAGATTGGCCTTACCACAATTGCAAATATCTATTATTGTCTTTATTATTTAATTTAATTTTTTTTTTTTTTTTTTTTTTTTTGAGACAGAGTCTAGCTATGCAGTTCAGGCTGGCCTTGAGCTCACTTTTGTAACCCAGGCTGGTCTCGAACTCGCATCGATCCTCCTGAGTGCTGGGATTACAGGCGTGCGCCACCACGCCCGGCAATGTCTTTATTGTTGTCACTGTTGTTGTTATAAGTAGTAGAATGCATTTAGTACATGTCTCACTATGTAGATCAAACTCGTAGGGATTCTCCTGTTTTGAGCCTCCCAAGCGCTGGGATTACAGGCACAGGTCACCACACCCAGGCTCAATCACCATCTCAGTGTGCCCTGGGACAGGGTTGGCACGGCACTTTTGGGGGATCAAACCCCCGTCCCTGAGTTTGCCTAAACAAGCCCTTTAGTCTTCTGAGCTATTTGGCAGTCCCTTCCTACTAACTTCTTAATTTTGACCAGTAATCTAAAATATTTCTATCAGTAGTAATTTTAAGAAAGCAACTGCGGTGCAGAGCTTGTGTGGTTTGACAGGGGATCCTCCAGGGTAGGTTCTCACATACTCATGGCCTCCTCACCAAAGCCTTTGTCTAAACTCCACAGCAACATTCAGAATTAACTCGCCACACGTTTTGGTCAGAAATTTAAGAATTATTACTACTACTACTACTACTACTACTACTACTACTACTACTACTACTATTACTTTGTAAGAAACTAAGTTCTAGCCAGATGTAGTGTTTACAGCTAGCACTAGGGAGACTGAGGCAGGAGAACCACTGAGAGTTCTGACCCAGCCAAAAGATCTTGTCTAAACAATATTAGTACAAACCTTTCTTCTCCTTGAACTAATAGAAAGTATCTGTATGTCTATCCTAACTATCTTTTATATACATATATATTTTTTTTTCACAATGAAATAGTCCTTTATTTATATCCGCCTTTTTGTTTTGTTTTGTCAGAGATGGGTGTTCCTCTTTTTTTTTTTTTTTTTTTTTTTTCTTTGTTATCAATGAAAGCTCTGAAAGCTTTGGCAGGACAGAGCCTATGTCATCTGCGTTTGCTTGAGTCAAAGCTACACTGCTAATAGAGGTCTATGCATTTTTCAAAACATAATCCTATTGTGAAGTGATACATGACTCTGTATCTTCGTCCAGCAGAAACACTACCGTTAACGCATCAGAGGTTCTTCCAGTGTATGTGGAAACTCTAATGTCCTCTTCTGTGTTTTCTGTTCAGGAGAGTTGAACAGATTTAGGAGTGGATGGTCATCTGAAATATTTTCTAAATAGAGGATGCACTTTTCTGAGGAAAGAGAAGTAGGAAAAACAGTATGATGAGCGACAGGACAAAGCAAGAAGGAAAGTCCGGAAACTGCTAAGAAGCGGAGGATTGCGTCACTGCCAGCCATCATTTAGAAGACTCGGAGGATGCTGGGAAGTGAGTGTCAGGAGAGATGGACACAGCCAGCGGACTGGACCATGAAGGATGCTGGGGCGACTGGAAATGTAGGCAGCAAAATTAATCAATGGGAGTAACTGATCATTTCTGGGTTTTTCAAAAAGCAAAACTATTACTTCATTTGTAGAGCAAGTAAGTATACAGGAAAGGACAAGGTACCAACAAGAAAGGAATGGAATATCTCAGAACAGTGACAGGAAACTATTGAAACAAATATGAAGTTAGAATTCGTGCATCTGAGCCTGTGCTGGGTGGAGGAAAACTTAGGACCAGAGGGTGCTCATTCATCTGAGGATCCCGTGCGCTGTGTCCCGAAGCTAGGTTGCTGAGGACACAGGCAATGGGAGGAGAGTTCAGCATTTGGAACCTAGATGGGGAGATTGATAAGTAATGGAAATAAAATCTGTTGGGCAGAAGAGACATGAAAGCTCACTTTTTATTTATTTATTTGTTTGTTTGTTTGTTTGTTTTATGTTAGAGAAGCATCTACAGGGTGTTCAATGGTCTCACTACTAGATCGAACTCCTAGTGACCCACCTGTTTGCAGCCTCCCAAGAGCTGGGATTACAGGTATGTACTACCACACTCAGCAGGTTTCTGTCAAGTTTTCATATTTTAAATTTATGTAAATGTATTTATGTTTATATCTACATTAATATAACGATTCCTCAAATTGTTATAAAATTGGATGTTTCTTAAAGTTTTGGTAGTTTGCTAAGCTACAAAAGCCAAAGTTTTAAAATGTTTGTATATACATGTATAAGAAAACTCAATAGTAAATTCAACACAACTGCAAAAAGGGATTATTTTAAATAGGGAAAAAAGAAAAATTACCTTTTAGTTTTTGTAAACTGACAGTAAATGTATTGCCATGCATTTTTGCATGTCTTGTGTACAAAAGATACTTCACTAGGCATTTGTAACACCATGTGTAGAAGTTAGATATTACAATGTAGTGCTGACATCAGGCATTGCCTATCTGAGTTTGGAGCAGAAATGGGAAAAAGTCAAGAGGAACTTCCCTCTTCACACATGGTACTGTCAGACTGCGATGTACCTTTATGAGAGATGCACACAGAGATGTAGAGCCTTCTAGGGAAAAGTCATTGCCGTTGGCTGTAGTACTCTTTCCTACACCGAAGAGTAATAACATTTAAATTTGAAAGGATTGAGTGCTTAATGTGTTACTAATTACAGCAAATAAAAGAAAGTTCTTTATGTTCTAATTTCTACATCTTTTGCTAAATGTAAGCATTGCGCACTGCAAATATAAAAATAAAAGTGTATCTTCTAACAATCATAGAGCACATATGCAATTTATAATGGAAATGTCTGATGCATTTCATTTTTTAAAATCTTTTATTTGCTTGTTTGGCACAGGGTCTAACTACACAGCTCAAACCTGTAGTGACCCCGCTGTCTCAGTCTCCCTAGCACTGGTACCGCAGATGTGCACTACCATACCCAGTTTCGGTGGCCAGCAGGGGTGCTGCAGAGGGGTCCAAGGATTGAACCTGGGTCCTTGCGCTTGCTGGGCAGATGCTTAGACCACTGAGCTATCTCCCCAGCGCAAAAATTATCTAATATTTTTAATGACGTGTTTCTTTTCTTTTATAAATCATTTGGCTACTTTTCCTAATAGTCTTCTTCATGTAATATGAATGAATTTTTAGATGCCAAAGTACTCATTACAGATTTACTGTCCTGAAAATCTTCTAGAGAAGTGATTAATGGTATCATCTTTCATGTTTTATACTAATTTATAATAATTTCTTATGATTCATTCTTTCATTTCTGGTACTGACGCATTGTCTTTATTCAGAATGAGTCATTTAAATGCACATAGATTTGCTACTAATTTTATGGGATACAAAATATGTAATTTGCTTTGTTTTGCTTTTTTCTATGTGTAGTTCAAAGTAATAATATGAATTAAGCTTGGAAATATGCAACTGTCATTCTTCATGCAGGAAGTATCAAGAACATAGCTAAATGAAAAAATAAAATAAAATAAAATAAACAAAAAAACAAAACAAAAATGAAGAACTTCTCTATTACTTCAAGTCAGTCCAAGGTTTTGGTGTACAGTTCTTCATACTAAACATAACTATTCCTTCACATGCTTGTGTGGCCACTGGTAAGATCTTCTCTCATTGCTAACTTCGGGTTTTTGGGTTTCTTTTGTCTAGCTAAATGTGAACTTTGGTTTATATTCTGTGACGTGTATAATGCTAGATACAAAACAAGTCCTGCCAATTCCATTAAAATGTTTAAAGGTAAAATTAGGTCTAGATAAAGCAGTATAGGGCCAGCAAGATAGCTCAGCCAACTGAAGCATCTGCTTGGACAAGCTTAGGCAAGCACAGCGCCCACGGCTCCATCCCAGGCACCACATGTCACCCCAACCCTGTCCCCAGGGTGGGCTGAGTCAGCCAGAATCCAGGCACAGTGGTGCACACCGTGAGTCCCTGCAACAGCCAATTACACTTTCAAAAAAGCAATATAAGGTAAAGCAGATTTGATAGAATATATTTTGTGGCAGTGTCTTAATTACTTTTTACTCATTGCTGGGACAAATAGCTGACACCCAAAAGGAAGAACGGAAACGTTAATTTAGCTCACAGTTACTGGAGGTTTCAGTCCACGCTCAGCTGGCCCAAGGCTGAGTGGAACAGGGCAGGGAGCATCCAGCTCATGGCGGCGGAACAGCGACAATGGCAACAGAGGCAACAGAGTAACCAGGGGAGCAGAGAGCAACAGCATAAGGCTGTCTCTCCGTCTCTCTTTAAGTTACATCAGGCTCTCTGCCTTGGTCTATCCACCTCAGGCCACACCTATAATTCCCAGAAGTACTCAGATCATAATTCATCAGTATTAAAACACATAATCCCAGTGGATCATGGATCAAGTCTCAAACTCTAGAGGTCCCCACCCCATGATTCATGAGGCTTTGGGAGGACAACTGGACATAAACCATAATAGGCAGATTCTTTTTATTGCTTTCATCTTTTTTTATAATTTGTGTATTTGATATGGATCTTGCTATCCAGGTCACACTCTTAGTAATTCTCCTGTCTCAGCTTTCCCAGAGCTGGGATTACAGAAATGTGCCATCACGCCCGGTTTCAGCAGCTGGTAAGTGTGGAGCAGCACAGCACGTGGTACCAGGGATCCAAGCTGGTTCCTTTCCCTTGCAAGCCATGGGCTTAGACCCGCAAGCTATCTCCCTAGTCCAATGCAATACATTTTGATACAGTCTATTTTTCTATCTATCTTTAACCTGTAGTTGATAAGTAAGGACAAAACAGTAACTTGGATATTGCTTGATAGCTGTAAATATTCATCTGTAATATTTAATCAATTAAGAAGTAGCTTTTGCTATGGATGCTTCTGGAAGAAAAGTGAGAAAATTGGCTGAGCTGATTATGCTGTTAGCATTTGTTATTTATTAAAGGATGTGATTCACTTAGGACAACGTGTTTCCTTTCAATGCATTTTTGTCCGATTCCTAACACTTTTTCAATTCAGGCTGAACCTGGGACCAACAAATCAATAGTCAGCATTGTTCTACAGTGAGAAATAAATTAGACATTGTGTTGTCATGGGTTGGTTTTTCATAATACTGCAGAAAACAAAACTTGAAACCAAGACACCAGCCTCAAGATGTTAGGAAAATTAGCAAATAATGTAATGCTCTGGAATAATTCGATGTCATTTCATTGCCCTAAAAGGGACATTAGCACCCTTTAACATATGTGTGCTTTTTACTTTGTAAAATCCTTTGATGACTTAGTACAAAATGTTGATAGATATTAAACCAGGTAGTAATAGGTAAGGTGTCATAAATAGCCAAAATAATGTGGGGAAGATTTTTAAAACATCTATTGCTACTTCCTGGTTTCATCTTCTACTTAATGTTCAGTCCAACAACATCAAATTACTCAACAAAATCCAAAGGTCTCAGTACATATTAAAAGAGAGACTACACAGAAAAACTGATTACTTTCTTTACAATTTAAACCTTAAATCCTCCTCTTTTTAATATCAAACCAAAATGAAGACAACAGAGAAAACTTCATATTTACTTTATATTCCTCATGCGTCGGCTTCACTTCTAGGTCCAAAGAGTATTCCATATATTTTTTTTTCACTTTTTAAAGTAGATACAGGCTTAAATTTCATTATAAATTATACGTTGCTATATGCACTGAGAAGAGAGTAGTGATTGCAAAGAAAAATCTCCTACCATATTTGAACATGGACGTTTGCAGGCATTCTGCAGAATAAAAAATAGGTATTTTCAGGTGAAGTGCAGTGCAATGAAATAAAGTTGCTAGTTTTGCTAGTGTTGGTTGTGACTGTTGTGACTGGAGGGAGCACTGTGTGTGTGTGTGTGTGTGTGTGTGTGTGTGTCTGTCTGTCTGTCTGTCTGTCTGTATCTGTCAGGGAAGTTTTTACCTCTGGAGCAAACAGTCAGGCACAGACCAGCAGTGTTAGAGAAATCTTCTTGCACAAGCAGGGAGCGAGGCTCATTACAGCAGAGGGCATGGCACACTCGAAAGCTCTCAGGCAGGAGAGAGATGGTTTAATTTAAAAATGGGAAAGAAAATGTGCACTCGTGGGGCACAAGGAGCAAGAGGAACAAGGCCACTGTAGAGCCTTCAAACCTTGCCCAGCCTTGAAGACTTTGATACAGACTTTGCATTTCAGAGGGCATTAAATAAAGAATAAATAGTTGAATGAAAAACAAGAAAAGAAAGAAACCAATGACGGCCACAAGGAAGAGGCTAACAGTGACATACATTACCGAAACATAAATGTCCCAACATCAGGACACAAACACAGGCATGGGAGTGAATTCTAAAACGTTGAAGTGCTTTCGAATTGACAAATGACGTTTGCATGCACAGCCTCATGTCGGGCCTCTGGATAATTTCCTGGGCATCATGCTGTTCCAGGCTGGGCCCATGTGGAACACAGCGTTTGTCTTCAGTGACGCAGGAACATTTCCATTGGATCCCTGTTTGTCGCTTCTCCTATAGAGATTTAAAATAATGAGACCGGGGAAGGACTGCACAGGGAAAGAATTATCTCCACAGTTATGCATGTAGACATAGCATTTAATATAATTGGTTCTGTTTAATGATCCCATTTAATAATTTCATTTTAGATCAAGAGGATAATTTTCAAAGAATAAAAAATACGGGCAGGCTGGAGTTCCGAAGCAGAGTGGAGAAAACTGCCGCGCCTTGTGAAATCAACTGGTGCGATGTCAAAGGCGGGAGCTCTGGAAGGGAAGGAAGCTTTTCAAGTCCATGGCAAAGTGAGAATAAATAATCGTGTACCACAGGAGGAAATGGAATGAGAGAAAGCATGAATAAAAAGATGAGAGTTGATAAAAATTTAAATGTGACTTTAAGTGACAGTTGCAAAAATGGAAAATCCCTTGGAGCATAAAGAACACAGGTTTTTCCTAGATTTCCCTAAAATTTTCTAGCATATTTCAAGGAGGCTTTGAAATTTCAAAGGGAGGTTTTAAGTGCACATTTTTAAAGTGGCTATTTTGTATTCTAGTGACAGTGCCATGAGCCTAGAAGGCTCCTTCCCTTACCCTCTTTCCTTGTGATGTCAGTTTATTTGTGGGTCATACAAATACACAGGTGACAGAAATACACTGAGAGCTTTCAAAAACTGAAAGATAGTAAGATCTCTCCATGTGCACTGAGAAAATAAGAAATTATGCTGTGGTATTCTAAAAGAGACTATATAATGGTTGCTATTTTTTTAAATATTAGAAGCATTAAAAAACAATTGGAAATTTGAGGAGACCCAAGTTAGTAACTGTAAGATTGGCTAATAAATAGGGGAGAAAAAGAGGGAAGGTCTCAGAATTTTGAATTGTAGAGTGGTTCCCAGATTGTTGTCTTTCCTCTAATGCCAGATTTACTGTGTGTTCTGGAAACCTTGAATAGCCCTCTATTTTCACATACCAATCAGAAGTCAAGTGACAAGGGAGTCTGAGAAATGTAGATTAAAGATTTTTTTTTTTCTGTGTTTAGGACAGGGTCTAAAGGGTCTACAGGATCCCACTATGTAGCTCGAACTCTTGATGATTCTCTTGTTTTCAGTCTCCCAGGTGCTGGGATTACAGAAGCGAGCCACCACACCCAGTCTCAGTAGCTATCACAGTGTGCCCTACAGGCTGGGATGGCACAACATGCCAGGGATTAAAACCTAGCTACTGTGCTCTGCCTAAGCGGGCACTTTAGGTCACTGAGCTATCTGGCTGGCCCTTAAAAATGTAGATTTAAGAACTTCAGAACTATTACACTATAATAGCATTTAGAAGGATAGTTTTGTATTTGAAAAGTAATGGAAACATATATTGAAGAGCTATTAAAAGAGTTTTTCATAGAAAAAGATTAGATATTATTTCATAAATAAAAGTCAGAATGCTTTATATATCCTTTATGAGATTTCTGTGTTACTCAGAGGTAAATCATTCATAGATAGGACGCTGATTTTTATTATTCTCACCCTAACATTCTTAAATTTAGCATTTCTCTTCAGACAGTCAAAGTTCCAGGGATTCGAGTGGCAGCAGAGTGTGGCCTGCATCTGTGAATTATGTCCTGATAAAGAGAGAAGAAAAAAATGAATGCCTATAGTAATAATGGGCATAAGGGTATCCCAGACATCTATGCAAGACAAAGTTTTGGATGCCCTAGGCACTGAAAAATTAAGATATTTACACCAAGAGGTTTGAACTAAGCTCTTTAGAGCAATGGTCACCCTAAGTATATGTGTGATGTTCAACTGAACCTGCTAATATATATATATATATACATACCAAATATATACATGTATACCAAATACATACATGAATGCTAAATATATAAATTAATGAATATATATATATATATATATATATATATATTCCAATGAAAATGGAGCAATATAGGTTACAATTTCATAGACAAATGATACAGAATTATAAATTGGATTAACATTGTTGGTGAGCATGTAGACTGGTACATCCGCTATGGAAATCAGTGTGGAGATTTCTCAGAAACCTGCGATTGAAAGTCCCATTCAGTCCATCTATTTTCCTACTGGAGATTTTCCCAAATGAACTGAAAACATCTTACCACAGAGATTTATGTGCATCCATGTTTATAGCAGTGTAATATGTTATTGCTACGTCTTGGAAACATTTCAAATGTCCATCAACTAAGGAAAGAGGAAGATGCGTTATTTTACACAATGGAGTATTTCTCAGCTGTAAAAAATGAAAAAAAAAATTGAGGCTTTTATTGGTACATGGATGCAACTAGAGACCAAACTCTTAAGTGAAATAAATCAGGCCCACATATGCAAATGTTGTATATGTAAAAGCTTGAAAAGATGAACAAAATCTGAAGGCTATAACAGATACTGTAAAAACAGAATAAATCTATCTAAAAAGAAGAAATTACTGAGATTCAAAGAACAAAGGTAAGAACTGGGGGAGAGAGATTTACTGTCTTTATGTAGCATGGCTTGGATAATTGTGTGTGTGTGTGTGTGCATGTGTGTGAGGCACTTCTGAATACACATTTTTTAAGCTGCTCATGGGCCATTTTCTAAAATAGACTACATACAAGACAGTAGGTCATGTCTACATATATGTAAGAAAACAGAAATTATCACATGCATGTTATCTGACCACAGTGCAATAAAACTGGAAATAAATGACAAAAGAAACCAAAAGAATTCCAAAAACATGTGGAAGTTAAACAACACCACCCTAGCAACCAACGGGTTATAGATAAAATTAAATAAAATTAAACAATATCTACAATTTATGAAAATTCAAACACAACTTATGACAGCAGCTCTTAGAGGGATATTTACAGCTTTGAACTCACACAATAAGAAAACTGAACAGAAACGGATCAATACTGTAATGCTGCACCTCGATCATCTACAGAAGGAAGCGCAGACCAAACCCAAAGTAGAAAGATCAGAGGAAACTATACAGACTAGAATAGAATAGAATTAATTAATTCAATTGAGATGAAGAAAATCATATAAAGGAATAATGAATCAAAAATCTGGTACTTTGAATAATTAAATAAAATTGATAAGCCCATAGCTAACATTATCAAAGAGAGGAAAGAAAAAGCTCAAATCCAAGCAATAAGGAATGAAAAGGACAAAATTCCTCCAGGCCCAGTGGAGATTCAGGAGATCATTCATAGCTATTCTGTGAAACTTTACTCTCACAGAATTGAAGACACAGACCAAATGGACAGATTCCTAGAAAGGTACAAATTACCAAAACTGAATCAAGAAAATATAAGAATGCTAAACAACCAAATAACAGGCAGTGAAATACATAATGTAGTAATAATAATAATAATAATAATAATAATATAAAAACTTACCAACAAGGAAATGTGCACATCTTGATGGATTTATCACTGAATTCTACAAGAAATTTACAGAACATATACTCCCAATACTGCTCAAACTCTTCAATGAAATTAAAAGGGAAGTAATCCTCCCAAAATCATTCCTGGAAGCAAGTATTATATTGAAGCCTAAACCAGGAAAGCATGTAGCTAAAAAAGAGAACGCAGGCCAATCTCTCTCATGAACATAGGTGCAAAAACCCCCAATAAACTGTTCACAAATAGAATAGAGCAAACCTTTGAGAAGAACATACATCATAACGAGATAGGATTCATCCAAGAGGAGCAAGGATGGTCCGAAATATGCAAATTTGTAAGTGTAATATATCATATCAATAGAGTCAAGTCTAAGAATCGCATTCTTATCTCAACTGATGAAGAAAAGGCTTTTAACAAAGTGCAATACTCATTCATGTTCAAAGTCATACAGAAAATTGGAATAGAAGGCCTCTACCTCAATCTGATAAAAGCCATATATGACAATCCATTAGCTAACATAGTTCTATATGGGGAAAACTTGAAGCCTTATATTCTCAGATCTGGTAAAAGACAAGCGCATCTTCTATCACTACTACTATTCAATGTAGTTCTGGAATCATTAGCTACAGCCATTAGACAAGAGAGAGAAATAAAAGGAATAAGAATGGGTAAAGAAGAAGTTAAACTATCGTTATTTGTAGATGACATGATGCTCTACTTTGAAGACCCAAAACGCTCCATGAAGAAGCTCCTTGAGCTAATACGCAAATTCAGTGGCATGGCAGGGTAAAATGTCAATCCCCAAAAGTCAGTAACATCCTTTACACAGGTAACAAACACACTGACAGGCAAATTAGAGAAACAATACGCTTTACAATAGCACTGTGGAAAATGAAATACTTAGCAATTAATCTAATTAAAGAAGTAAAAGACCTATCCACTGAAAACTATAGCAATCTGAAAAAAGAGATCATACAGGATTGCAGAAGATGAAAGATACTACATCCTCCTGGATAGGAAGAACCAACATTGCAAAGATGGCCATACTCCCAAAGTTGTTATTCAGACTTAATACAATCCCTATCAAAATACCAACAACATAATTTACAGACCTGGAGAAATAATTTCTAAAATTTATTTGGAACAAAAATGACCTAGAATTGCAAAGACAATCCTGGACAACAAAGATAAGGCAGGAGGCATTGCAATTCCTGACTTAAAGTTATACTATAGAGCTTCTGTCATACAGTTAGCATGGTATTGGCAAAAAGAAAAAAAAATAGACCTGAGGACCAATGGAATAGGTTAGAAGATGTAGAAGTAACTACACACACACACACTCTGAGCCACCTTATGTTCCACAAAAGCAACAAACCTGTATACCGGAAGTAAGACCGCCTCTTTAACAAATGGTGCTGGAAAAATTGGGTCTCTATAGGCAGGAAACTAAAACTTAACATAGGTCTACCACCATGTACTAAACTAAAGTCAAAATAGATTAAAGATCTAAATATTAAAACAAACAATAAATCTCCTGGAAGAGAAAGCAGAAGGAAATCTTGAAGACATTGGGGTAGGCAAGTAGTTCATCCACAAAAATCAAACTGCATGTGTAATACTTGAAAGAATTAACACCTGCGAGCTCCTCTTACTGAAAAAGGTTTGCACATCAAAAGAAACTGCCAACAAGCTGAAAAGAGAACCCTCAAATTTTGAAAAAATCTTAACTAACAAGTACTCAGACGAAGGTCTTCTATCTAGAATTTATAAAGAACTAAAAAACATTGAGGTCCCAAAATTTAAAGACACAATCCAGAAATGGGCATCTGAGATGAACACACACTTCTCAGAGGAAGAAATACTCGAAGCTTATAAAGACATGTAGAAATGCTCCACATGCTAGCCATCTGTGAAATGCAAATTAAAACAACACTTAGACATCATCTCACCTGCGAATGAATGACTACCATAAGGAAATCAACCAAAAACAAATGTTGGAGAGGCTGTAGAGAAAAAGGAACATTTGTCCACTGCTGATGGGAATGTAGACTGGTGCAACCATTATGGACATCAGTGTGGAGACTCCTTAAAAAATTAGACCTGGAATTCACATTCAATACAGCTATCCTGCTACTCATAATTTTCCCAGAAGAAGTGAAAACACCATATCATAATGATATTTGTGCACCTATGTTTATAGTAGCACAATTTGTGATAGCCAAATCTTAGAAATAATCAAAATGCCTGTCACCCGAAGAATGGCTGAGAAAGATGTGATGTTTTCATAGAATGTAATATTACTCGGCTATAAAGAATGACAAACTTAAAGCCTTCATATATAAGTGGATGTATCTAGAGCAAATATTCATAAGTGAAGTAAACAGACCTATATACATGTGTAAATATTATGCAGTATCTGTAATATAAGAACTCAAAAGAAGAAATAAAAATTGAGAGGTATAATATAGTTAAAAGGAAATTGAGAATTTAAAGATTAAACAGTGAAGAAGAGTTAGAAGGAAAATTAGGAAACATAGTAGGGACAAAACCATGCACTTCTTGGTGCTGGGGAGATAGCTCCGGGGCACAAGTGCCTGCCTGGCAAGTGCAATGTCGTAAATTCGAACTCTAGGCCCACAAAAAAAAAACAAAACAAAACATGCACTTATGCACAAAAGAGGGTTAAGACAATGATCCCAAAAATCTCTAAGAGGTTTTTGAAACTATCAGGTAATTTGCACGATTTATACCCTGACTAACTATATAGACTGATATCTTTGAATTGAGCAAATACACTGAGGATAGCAATGTGAAATACTAAAATTATGCTTGAAATACCTATCATTCTGTTTTTAAAAGTATGCCCTGTTTCTAATGTCATATCAATTATTGCTATTATCTCAAATAAATGTTCACTTAAAAATAAAATACAGACAGACAGACAGACAGACAGACAGACAGAAAATAAAGAAAGGTAGGTAATAGAATATGAGATGAGGAAAAACAAAAAAAAGGCCATGGAAATGTAATGCTACAATTTTGTATATGGTTCAGTCCAAAAATATTTGTGTAACAATGTGTATTTGTTCCTTTTTTCTTATATTCTATAAGAGATTTAAAGTTTAGAATATCAACACTTAATGGAAAATATCTGTTTCATGTTATGTCTAAGGCATCTGACATTCAGACAGTGTTGTTAAGCACAAATGCCTACGTTATAGGGGATAATATCATTAAGTTTCTCTTCTGGATAGTTAACAGCTTAAGTTGACAGTGGAAATAGAGAAAAAGAGGGGATACAAAAATAGCCAATATTTTGGTTCTAGTCCCTCAAACTCAGTGAGAAAACAAGACATAAAAGCACCTATACTACAACAGCATATAACTAAGTGGAATTCTAAATTTCCTGTTCAGTGAGATTGTGGGGCCACAGAGGAAAGTGACTGATGATGTACAGTGTACCTAAGGAGAATCACCGAGAGAGAAAACATTCTCTCAGGCTTCCACAGAGAATAAAATGGTCAAGCATTGGCAGACATTCATCCAGATGGCTGACATTGACAAAAGTCATCCAAATTGCAGTGCACAGTTCCAGGGTGAATCCTGAGGGTACCTTATTGACCTTGTCAGACACTAAAGTTCCATAATAGTTGTAACATAGGTCTTGTTTCATCTTGATCTTAACCATTTAGCAGAAAAGTCTAACCACGTGATATTAAAAGGAAAGCCATATTAATATGCTGAGTTGTAAAAAGCTGAAGTCAACAGACTCCAATAATGCCAGATGAGCTAATAATCCACTACTGTTATGGACTAGTGGACTAAATATACAGCAATGAACAGAAATATCTGGAATAATGATATTTAGACAAGAAATCATATCTGCATCTCGGACTCTGAAAAACTATGATGAAGACAACTTTATGCAGTGTATCAGCTATTGTAAAAAAATAATAAAAATAAATTAAAAAATAAACAATAAAAAAGTAGAGACGTGATCATTCGTTAATTATTATTTTGGTCAATATCAATTTATATAGCATTCTGATCTCTTTCTTTCTTTCTTTCCTTCTTTCTTTCTTTCTTTCTTTCTTTCTTTCTTTCTTTCTTCTTTCTTTCTTGCTTGTTCTTTCATCTTATGTATTTGGTACAGGGTCTCACTACACAGCCCAGATTCATGGTGATCCTCCTGTTTACAGACTCCCCAACACTGGGAGTACAGGTGTGTGTCAACACACCCAGACTCTGTGGCTGGCTTAGCACACCACAGGAGCAACGCCAGCGTGGCATGAGGGCCGAGAACCGAACCCTGGTTGCCCAAGCAGGTGCTTAGTCACATGAGCTATCTCACTCGCCCCATACTGATGTTCTAGGCCTTGCATGAATGTATGTCAAGGGGCTTACAATTTTATTTATTTATTTATTTATTTATTTATTTATTTATTTGTCTTTTTGAGACAGGGTCTCACTATGCAGTTCAGGCTGGCCTTGAGCTCACTTTTGTAGCCCAGGCTGGTCTCGAACTCGTACCAATCCTCCTGCCTCAGCCTCCCGAGTGCTGGGATTACAGGCGTGAGCCACCACGCCCGGCCGGGGCTTACAATTTTTTAAGGAAATAAATATAATACAAAATTTAAATTACACTAAAGCCTAAGTGATACCTGGATATCACACACATGAACACGCATTCCAGAGTAGTAAAATAGATTAACATTGGAAACATGGCATCATGCAGGCAGCTTCCACAGAGTCGAACACGGGAATCAAATAAGCTGGTAATTCCCAATTTGTTAAAGCAAAAAAAAAAAAAAAATGCAACGATTGGGACAGTCAACGAAGAATCATCCATAACTTCAAGTCATTTGTAAGTAGAAGGTTTTCCTCATTGGTAGATCACATGTAGTTAATATTTGGAAAGATAATTTTTTTATTTTACTGTATTCACAAAATGATTTTTTTCCAGGCTGAGAAATCTGGCTTTCTATAAATATTTTAAAAAACGGTTGTGAAATTTTCATCCCTTTTTAAACACATTTATTGTGAAAATCTGACTTTTCTCCATGAACAAAATTAAACAAGAGTGTCCATTTTTATCTTTTCTGTGCTATCTTGTACAGGAGATTTCTAAGCAGTGAAATGAAATGTAGAAAGGTAAAAAAGTTCTCAGTTTGTAAGGAAAAAAAAAAAAAAAAAACAAAAAAACAACTCTCTTGACTCCTGACATAATTTTCTACATAAAAATTTAAAAGTAGCACCAAAAACACACATCAACACGTATATTGTAGTTATCATATCACAACAGAATTAAAATAGTTTAAATATATTTGATTAAATCTGACAAAGATGCTCAGTGGACACTTTGTTTGTCAAGTTAAATTAAAGACAGTCCAACTGATTGGAGAAACTTGTGCTGCCTGTGAGCCACAAGAATTACGACTTTTCAGGTTAGCTCTCCTCACATTGTCCTTCAGATTAAAACTTACGGTTCTAACAATATCAGCAGGCATTTCATAGACATTGATTGATAAGAGATTTGAAAGTCCATGTGGAAATTTGTACAGAAAAGATGACTACAGTTGTGGTCTAAGTAACACTATCTGACTTCAAGTCTCACAATAAAGCTGTAGTAATCATGAGCATGAGGTATTGGTGACAGAAAGGCCATCTAATAATTAAATAAGAGAACATCCACCAGCTAACCCACATACCTAACAGATTTTGACAGGAAAACAGAGGTTCTGTCATTCATTCATTCACTCACTCATTCACTCACTCATTCATTCATTTATGCGCGTATGTATGTATGCATGTATGTATGTATGTATGTGTTCATTTATTTATTTTATATTTAGTACAGGCTCTATAGGGCCTCATTATAAATATCACATCCATAGTGATCTTCCTGTTTTTAGCCTCCTAAGTGCTGGGATTACAAGCAAACACCACCACATGCCCAGTGTTATTCGACATCTCAGCACGCCCCAGGGGCAGGGCCAGCGCAGCACACCAAGGATCGAACCCCAGTCCCTGCGTCTGCCTAAGCAGGCATTTTAATCCACTGAGCTATTGGGCTGGCCCCAGGTAATGTTATTTAGAATGGGAAAATAGTTACTTTGTCAAATGATGCCTAAAGAAAGGACACAAAACTGAAGGCAAAATGGATTTCATATTAATAGTTTAATGTACAGAAGGAAGATTTTAAAGACTAGCTATAAATGAACAGACACTGGTAAAATAAAGACCAAGGACGCATCTCATTGAACCCAAAAGAAGAGAACTGATTTTTCAGAAGGATAAGCATGCTTCATTAGATACTGCTAGAATGTCTTACAAAGTTGAAAATTTTAAAATATTCATTGTAGTTAGCAACATAGAAGCCATTGGAGGGTAATAATGGTAGAGGATGTCATAATTACAGGATTGTAAAAATTAAAGGTAATGAAAAGGAGAAAGATATGAGACAGCAATTTGGCTTTTTCTATCAGGAGGAGAAGATTAATACAGAGCTAGTGTGTCAGATATATGCTAGCGATAGAAATAGTGCGATTAGGAGCTATTGTGACCAAATTGCTGGAACAATGTCCATTAAGTAGAAGATAAGATGTGCTAATATCAAAGTAAGTAACAAGATCAGAAGCCTTTCGGGAGATTGGACAGACGATGGAAGAAATCATGTCACACAACAGAAGAAAGATGACAGGCAGATTTGAGAGGTGCAAATGGAAAAAGTACGCACAAAGTGATTTTTTTTTCTCCCTGAATTGAAGCTAGCAGCAAGTAGATGAAGCTGTAAAAGGACAGAAGAAGAGAAAAACAAATCACTCCAGTAATTGACAGTGAATAAAACTTGGCAGCTTAGCGTTGTTATAGCCAGCTGAGTTACAGAGAAATGGGGGGGGTCAGATAGGGCAGGGCAGAAGGCGAGGTGGCGAGTAGCAGTGGGGGAGGGAGATGAGAGGAATGCAGGCCCCTCCCAAGGGCCACGATCAGGGAAAGATATCTTAAGTGGTCATGGATCGCGTTGATGAAGCCGGGAAGAGCCCCTGATCCAGTCCACTGCAGGAAGAGCCCCTCGGCTGTGTCTAGGCCCACTTGCTCCGTGAGTCGCTTGCTGACTTGATTTTGTTTGAATCAATTTTACCTGAGAATTCTGCTCGTAAGATGATTGGTTGACCACAGTTTGGGCTGACCACTTCAGGGTCACCTGCTGGTGTCCCATTTTGCCCTACCTAGGGCCTTCCTTATGACATGAATTTGCTCAATTAAAAATCCCAAGACGGTCCAGGATATAGCTCAGTGGCTCCACACCTTCCTGCTAAGTGTGCAAAGTCCGAAGTTCAATTCCCAGTCCAAAAAAAAAAAAAAAAAAAAAATCCTAGAAAAGGGAAGGTCCTCAGTAAACTCATTTGGAACCCCTTGGTCTTTTCTTACCGTAGTTATACTCTTAAACTCCACATTTCCTAAAATTCTTTCTTTGATTTTAGAGAACCCAACCTTGTGCCAGACATATAGGACTTTCTTCCCCCTGGATCAGTAGGATAACCCAGCAATTACCAGTGTAGAGTTCAGAGAGAATAACAGATTTGTAATAAAATACTTGGACTTTATTATGCAACAGCGCAGTTTTATGTAACTGACTAGCTCAGTACACAGCCATCGTGGATACTGGGGACTTGGTGGAGATCTGAGACACACATATAAATCATCAGAGGCTCTAGGGGAGTTATTCCTAAAACCATCAACCAAGGAATCTAAGTGCTAAGGGCAAGTGGAAAGAAAGTTTGACAGATTGTTAGTAATTGTGAGGGCCGATGAACTGTGAAAGGATTGTATTTGTACAATAGCCACATGGGTAATACAGGGTGGAATGGCTCACAGGCCATTGGCAGTTTTAACAGCTGTTCTTCAAATAGCACAATAAAAGCAATTTGAAAATAAATTAAGCGACCGAGTTCTTAAGAGAATGAGTCACAGTTCTTGCCTCTGCTTACTCATATATAATTTGCCCCTAGATTAATTGCATTGTGTTTCTGGATTTTGCTCCATACTTTGACGGATTTCAAAGCAAGCTAGAGGAAAGTTTGCCTAGGCAGGAGCTTTAAAGCACTGAGCTATCTCAAGGGGCCTGTATATATAACACACATATGTGTATTCATCAGTGTTGTAAATAAATATTCATGGGCTGAAATAGAGATTCCCTGGAACTAAAAAAGGCAAAACTGGGAAAACAAGTAGGAAACTGTTATAATAAAACGAAGTTCTGCGGCAAACCTTTATTGATGTAAGGTTTGCTCAAATAAGACAACTGTAATAAAAAAAAAGAAAAAATAAAAAAGACAACCGTGAGGTGACCACTAAGCCAGCTGAAAGCACAACCCTTGGGTGGACATGCTGTCGCCTGTGCTCACGCTTGGTAAGTCTGCAAGCTGTAAGCAGAATGTCTTCCTGTTTTGCCCATGGGTTTTGGGTAGGTGAATGGCCACGCTCGACTTCTCTCCTGGGCTATGAGCAAACTCCTTGTGCTGACAAACCACATCCCTTGACCTCCAACCCACATGTTCATGTAGGGTTACAGTAAATGACCCTCGTGCCTAGAGCCCATTTTCTAGGCCCATTTCCCACTGGGGTCATGTTATACCTAACACGAGCTCCTAGTTTTAGGGAAAAAAAAGTTCATGGTTTGCTGGTTCCAAGGAAGAAATATCGTGTTGGAAGGGAGAGAAAGAGAAAAGCTCCTAAATTTACAGAGTCTAGCATGCATGGCGTGGGACACCAGCAGAAAGGAGGGACAATGGCCCAGGTGTAGCACCCAAGCTCAGACCTCCACAGCCCATGGAGACAGACCCAGAAGAGTCTCCTGATCCTCGTGCAATTCCCAACGCCACTAAGTTGGCACAAGCGAGTGTGACATGGGTACTAATGACATATGATGCAACTTGTGGTAAGCCATGGACAATGAATTTTTATCATATCTGCAGGATGCCGCAATGATCATTTTTGTTTATTTTTATGGCCGGCTCAGCCTGCCCTGAGGGCAGGGCTGGCGCAGCATGTGGTGCTGGAGATCGAACCATGGTCCCTGCAGCCGCCCAAGCCTTCCTAAGCAGGCGCTTTAGACCACTGAGCCATCCTGCTGGGCACAATGATCATTTTTAAAAAGAAGAGAACTAAAGTATTTTTTCCACCTGATAAAAGAAGACCCCACCAATACTAACTCTATAAAAGTTCAAACTCTTCTTAATTTAAAATATAGGACCCTCATAAACTTTATTAATATATGGAAAGAAATACACCTCTGTATTTTTGAAAAGTAACAAGATTTAAGATATAAGATACATACAAATCTGGGAAATAAGGCAAATGTTATAGTTTGTGTAACACTGCAAACATTTTTATATTATTCAAATTTTTGCTCAGATTTAAGAATAACATCTGACAGTCAAACATGAGGTTTTCCCAAAATATTTTCTTTACTTTCCTGAAGTACATGGTACCAAACGCTACATTAGAAATCAATTCCTAGAAACATTTGCAATTTGATATTTCTTGGAGGTAAGCAGGAGGCCAAGCACTGCCAAATTTGCTTCAGACTGCTGTCATTATCTCTGGGTTAACAGGCTCCTTAATGTATTTATTATAATTTAAGCTCTCAATTATTTTCTACAATCTTAGCCTCACAATTCCTCGACATTCTCTACAATATCCAAGATAATTTCAGCCTTCTTTTGATGTTCAGGATCCTTTTAACCACACTTGTTTTTTGCTTTTAATATTATGGTCAGCTCAGCCTGTCCTGGGGTGGGGCTGGTGCAGCATGTGGTGCCCAGGATCAAACCGCAGTCCCGGCGGTTGCCTATGCTTGCCTAAGCAAGTGCTTTAGATTGCTGAGCTATCTCACTGGCCCTAACCATACTTTTAATTTCAGGGCACTTTTAGCTTTTCCTAGACAGTTGCAAAGATGAGACTTAGCATATGAACATAAAGCACATTCATGTTTACCCATTCTTTTTTTCATTTTTTTAAAAATGTATTTGGTATAAGATCTCACTACACAGCTCAGACTTGTGGTGATCCTCCTGCTTTCAAACTCCCCAGCACTGGGATTACAGGCATGCACTACCACGTCCAGACTTTGGCAGGCTCAGCCCACCCTGCAGGCGGGGCTGGCACAGAATGCGGTGCTGGGGCATCAAATTACCATCCCTGAGCTTGTGTAAGCTGGCACTTTAGTCAGCTGTACTGTCTTGCTGGCCCACATTCGCCCATTCTTAATACCTTATATGTTATGTTGTATGTTAAATTTGGTACAATTAATGGTATCATGATGATAGCGTGTAATTATTAACTAAGGCCACAGCATATTCAGCTTTGCTTCGATCTTAGCTAGTGACATTTGGCGTGTTAAGATTCTAGCCTGAGTAGCACATCATCTTTTCTTGAAACTAAGGCTGTCCTTTAAGGTCAAAAGAGTCAGAACTTACTATGTGGATTCCAAGGGGACACAATTAAATGTTGAATATTCTCCACAAAATCATAGACAAGTACTACTCCAGTTTCTCACTACAAGCATAGCTGCCTAATTTGGGCACTTCATAAAAATAAAACCACACTCTAGAGGGCATTTACAACTTGTTCTTCACTTTGCAATAGTTTCAATACTCATTCATGCTATTACTGAGTCTCCCCAGTGAAATTTTCATTTCAACTGTTAAATTGTGCAGGTACAGAGTCCCAGTCTATCTTTCAACAGTATCTTTGTCTTACTTATGTTCATCGTCTCAATAGAAATTGTGGGGGCTGGGGAGATAGCTCCGAGGCACTAGTGCCTGCTGGGCAAGTGCAAGGTCGTGAGTTCGAACCCTGGTCCCACAAAAAAAAAAAAAAAAAGAAAAAGAAATTGTCACCATGTCCTTCTCTCTCTCTTTCTTTTGTTTTATTGAACTCATTTTATGCTTTTGCTGACTAAATCCACTATCTGAGTCTTCTCAGAATCAGGTTCTATTGTTTGCTTTGTTTCTTGATTACATTTACTTATGTTTTCCTTTGTGTCGTGTGTGCATTGCAAACTGGACATTACTTCAGATAATATGTTGCGGCTCCTCTCAGTACACATGCTGGCCTGCACCTGGTGGTGGCTACTGCTATTATGTTTATCTCTTTACTGGCTTGCCTGAGTTTCCTCTGTGAAATACAGTATATTTGCAGTGATGCTTTTGAATATCATGTCCGTTGTGGCTCACTGTCATCTTTAGAATGCCTCTCTAGGCATTTTCCCCGAGCTGTGCATTGGTGTGGCCCTGAGGTGACAGACATCATCAAAAAGTTCATGTTAGATTGTGTCACATTCGTGCAGAACTATCAGTTGGGGGATCCTTTGCTCTTCATACCTTTGGGTGCGGCTTTGGCCGTGAGCATTGATGTCCAAAGGTTTAAGGACGTTTGCTCTAGTGCTGTTAAATTACTGGCTGCTTTGTTATTTTTCTTGTTTTTGCAACAATTGTTCACCAAAATCTTCATCGATTTTACAGAGGCTTTGTACTGGCCAGGGTTTCCATCATTTGCAATAAATATGTGAGTCCTCAATGTAAAGCAAGAGGTGCTTATTTGAGCTTGCTCTTTGCAACAGTCCAACCTATATCATGTTGTGTATGAGACAGAAACCCCGAAGCAGAAAGGGCTGGCATGAAGCTGATCTCTTTCAGCGGCTGCAGGGGAGGGCACAGGAGTGCCAGAGGGGAAGGGTATGGACTATACTAGTCCCCAAGGCCCTAGGATGCATCCCGACAAACCCAAAAGCATGCTTCACCAAATCCCAAGGCCGTCTCTCCTGCCCATTTATTTGACTATATTAATAACGCAACCTTAAACAAGGGAGTTCTTTACTTCCAGTGTAAATAAAGTCAGTCCTTTTAGGACAAACTACAGAGCTCTTGTGTTATGACTAGTCCTGTTTGGTCACTTAATATGAAATAATATGAATGAAAATGTATGCATAATATGGTGATACTGTTGTGCATTTTCAACCTGCAAAGGAACAATTCTGTAATTGAGACTTTTGACAGTGAAAGAATACTTCACATAGTGAAAGTCAGATTGCACCTTAAAATCTGGAAAGGTGTTTACTAGGAAGCAGAAATTTGTGCAACAAGTATCTGTACAGATAGCCAAATATGATAAATGAATCAGAGGAATTTACATTATTTCATACATTTTTTTTAAAACAAAAGGAAAATTAGTTTGGTATGGCAGAAAGCAGTTTTAGGGGTGGATGCAGCGTATTTTAAGCTAGTGTAGACTATGTTTGGAGCAATTAGCTGGAAATGTAAGAGAAAGCAAGATGCAATACCTGGAATTACAAAGAAATATTCAAAGCACGGGCTTGAGCCTTAAAGCATCGGTGAAGAAGTTTTTGTGGTGTTAAGAGGGCGTCAAGATTTCACTGTTTAACAAGGAAAGGAGTGTAACAGAGGCGCATTGTCCAGGTTTCTCTGAAATATGCAGAGACATCATCATCTATAATCATATTGTGACTGAGCCACATTTAATCTGCTGGAACTAAATTGAAATAAATGGAATATATATGGCACTCTGAAGAGTGAAATGCAGAAACGTGCGATGAAATTATGTGATTAAACTGCATGATAAGACCGCACAAGATAGAAATGCACAGCAAAAGCAGTCTGCATCATGAAATTATTTCATTCATCATATTTACTTATTAAATGTTCACGATTTCAGGAGGTGCACTGTAAGAGCTCGCTAGGAGGAAATTCAGCTGTGAAACAGGAGACATGGCTGCCACTTTTCACCTGCTCGTAGCGTCTTTTGTCATTAGACAAGTCTCTAGTCTAACGGAGAATTTCTGCTTCCATATTTTAAAACAATAAAATCGAGTTTTGAGGTAGTTTACATTCCAGATTGTTTTACCCACTGATATTTGAATTGCATATATAATTTCCAGTAGAGAAAGAAAAATGCTCAAGTTGTAATAAACATTTTAATCATCATTATGTGAAGTAGTTTGTTAGCTTGAAGCATCTCAGCAGCTGCTTGTGCATGGTGACTAATGGTGAAAAGAAAACTTCCAGCTAGACAGATAGCTCAGTGGTCTAAGAACCTGACAGGGGAACTCAATAACTTGGGTTCAATTCCTGGTACCACAGGCCAGGCCAGCCCAGATCTCCAAGCGTATTGTGCTGGCCACCAAGACAGCTCATAATGGTGCACACTTGTAAGCCCAGAGCTTGGGAGGCTGAGACAGGAGGACCAGTAGAGGCCTGAGCTGTGTAGCAAAAACCTATGCTAGATAAATTAATTAATTAGTTAATTAAAAAATAGATATATCAAAAAGGGAGAAAGCTTCTTGAATGCTCTAATAGTAACATTTCTGATGTCAATTGTATCATAAGATAAAAAAAAGGTAACATATACAATTCAACCAGTACCTAAAATTACAAATTAAATATAAAACAAAACAAATTTTTACAAGAAATTATTTTAACAGATGGTGGTTTGCAACTATCACATATCCGCTCACGAATTCAGCTGACAACTTCGTTATTACAGATTCATTTAAATTTAACAAGGCAAGTCATAAACGAGAAAGGTGGCAACGAATTTCAGTAACGTTCTCACAGCTACGGTAAAACCTTTCTCAGAGAGCTACCTGGAGCAACTGTACATCTTTGCGAACATAGACTAAACATTCATAGATTAAATCTCCTGGGCTGGTGAGATGGCTCAGTGGTCTAAAGTATCTCTTTAAAATCCTAGCACTCGGGAGGCTGAGGCAGGTGGATCGGTGTGAGTTCGAGACCAGCCTGGGCCACAAAAGTGAGCTCTAGGCCAGCCTGAAATGCATATTGAGACCCTGTCTCAAAAAGACAAAAAAAAAAAAAAAACTAAAGTATCTCTTTAAGCAATCTTGGGCAACCACAAGGACCGCGGTTCAATCCCCTGCGCCAGCCCGTCCCCCAGAGCAGGCTGAGCCAGCCATAACATTTAAAAAAAAAAGATGAAAATAAATAAATAAATAAATAAATAAATAAATAAATAAATCTCCTTTTCTTTACTCATGGCAAATGCAATTAATGTGAGTGCCTTCTCGGTAGGGTGAGTGCCGTAAGTGTGTACTCAAACAGATATCCTGAAACTGAGTAGGGTGAGTTGGTGACAAATATCGTGAACACCCAGCAGTCCTCCTGTCCCTCTCCTCTTCTGCCTGCCCCCACACACTCAAAGATATTTTATATTACCTTTCATTTTATTTTTGAGACAACATCTTTAGTTTCAAAAAAATATCAATCTGTATGAAACTGGGTAATTCTGAGCAACACATCTACAGATAACTAAGAATCAGCATGCTTTTTAAAAATTTTTTCTGAGGGAAAAAAAATGAGTTGACATTTATTTCCCATCACTCTTTGCGGTTGCTCAGATACTGTTAAAGTATAAAAAATCCGGTGATGTTTCCTATAGTGCCCTACTGGTCAACTATGGCAACACTTGAAATTCTAATGCATACGAAAAAAAATATGTGAAAAATAAATCCATTTTAGAATGTTATCTGGAGATTTAATGGTTCAGGCTTATATGACACTGAATGATTATTTCTGATAGAAAATTCATATTAATGTCAGACATTTAAAGGAGTGTCACTGGTGTCACACAACGAAAAATTAGAGAAACTCTAACAGGAAATAGTAAAAAGAAGTATATGGTAATACTGCATTCTTCATTTGTATAAACTGATTTGAGGCAAATGACATACATTTTTAATGTACACATGATCTCATTTGTGTATTTTAAGTGCAAGAAACTTTTGTACTTCGGATCCAGTAATACTGGGACTCTAATGCAAATGTTCTTTTATTTTTGGAACTAGAAATGTTCTTTTATTTTCTGAAGCATAAATGAAATTGTGTGTAGGCATGAAAAACATTCTATAATATGGAATACTGAGGTGAATAATGAACCACTTCTGACTAATTACACAGAACCAGGCTGTATTTGGCTAGGAGAACAGTGGTATGAATGATATAAAAAATCACTGAACTATCTTCAAAGATCAGAAAAACAGTCATGCAAGTTTTGAAAGGTAGTTCTTCAAAGAATCAGAATCAGCTCATTTTATAATCATTTCTTATAATAATGTGCTTCTAAGCATTTCTTCATGCTAACACTTAATTCATTTAGTATTTTTATAGATTTAAATCCCATAATTAACAATATAAATACTGCCTTTGACAAGGAGTTTACCATTCTTCTGCATTTTCCTTTAATTCTGCATTTTCCCTTAATTCTTTCCTTCTACATTATATGTTCAAATAATATTGTATAGGAATGATTAATATGCAAGATGCGTGAGCTTTCTCTAGTAAAATATAAACTAATAAAATGTAAGGGTTTCATATTCAGGAAAGGCCCACCAATACATTAATAATTACACGTAATGACTCTCCATCTATCTCAAATTAGTATTGAACTTTATTAATTGCCTGAAGAAATATTCACAGTCATGTCAGAGTTTTGCTAAGATATGATATAGACCTCTAGATCTCATGTTCAGTGATTTGGTGATCAAGCTCAAATTGCTGAACCTCTTTTCCTCTGAACTTTCAGTTTGTGAAAAACAGGTCCATGTTTACATGTTTATCTGGCTGTGTGTGTGTGTGTGTATGTGTGTGTGTGTGTGTGTGTGTGACAGAAAGGAGACAGAAAAATAATGGATGTGAAACAATTTAAAAATAATGTTTCATAATTTTATTATTACTAATATGCTACAATAGTTCATTCTCATAGTATTAAAATTCAGTCAAAAATAGTTGAAGCCCAGCAGAAAACTATTCATGCATAATATGCATTTTAAATGCTCTTATTGGGCAGTAAGTAAAACGAACCACAAAATATCATGCCATTTCCCATGAAATGTCATTCAAGATTACTAAGAAAGCCACAAATATCGTTTTTTGTTTTTTTGTTTTTTTGTCTTTTTGAGGCCAGTTGTGGCTTGCCTTGAGCTCACTTTTGTAGCCCAGGCTGGTCTCGAACTCGGACCAATCCTCCTGCCTCAGCCTCCGGAGTTCTGGGATTATAGGTGTGAGCCCCACGCCCGGGCTTTAGAAAGCCATAAATATCAATGTCCAAGTGTCTTAGTTACTTTTCACTCGTTTCTGAGACAAATACCAGACACTCAAAATGAAGAAAGGAAAGGTTTATTTAGCTCACAGTTACTGGAGGTTTCAGTCCATATTTGGCTGTCCCAAAGCTGAGTGGAATAGGGCAGAGAGCATCCAGTTCATGGTGGTGGAACAGCAACACAATGGTGGCAGAGACAGCCAATCAATCAGGGCAGCAGAGCAGCAGCAACAGCTCCAGTCTGTCTCTCTGTCTCTCTTTATATTACATTCAGGCTCTCTGCCTTAGCCTCCGCCTTGGGCTACACCCATAATCCCATCAGTACTAAAACCCATAATACCAGGGATCATGGATCAAGTCTCAAACTCTAGAAGTCCCTGCCCAGTGACTCCATGAGGCTTTGGGGGCACTAGACATAAACCGTAACGCCAAGTTATAGTGGCATAATGAACAAAGGAAAAATACCCGGAGTGCAGTACTGGACTTGTCCCTGGGATGAGCTGAGGCAGTAATTGAGACTGGGTGTGGTTTGCTCCCATAATCCCAGTATTGTGAGGCAGAAAACAGGAGGATCACTATGAGTCTGATCTGGGTAGTGAGATCCTGTAGACCCTGTACTAAGCACATTTTTTTTTAAAAGAAGGATGTAAGTAGAAATGCAGACCAAATGAAGCCAAAGGTAGGATTTTATGATCAATTTACATGAAAATAAAAGTGAAACATCTTAATATTCTTCACAATAAAATTCTTGGAAAGCCTACGAGAGAGCAAATGCATGCCACATCCAGATAATGAGTTATAAAAGCATGACAGATCACACACTCTGCTCTTTACTCCCTGTGGTTTCAGAAATTAAATTCAGGACCTTGCAGACGCTAGGCTGAACTTCACCCATAGCCTTCTAACATTGTTGATGTTTTTCTTTTTTGTTTTTACTCCAAATTAGTTCTGCAAGGAAAAGAGCTTCATCTGAGTTGTTTCTATCAGCAGAACAAACTTTCTTTATCATCTTCTCTCGGTGACTTTTCTCTTTTTGCTGGGACAAACACCTGGCACCCAAAATGAAGGAAGGAAAGGTTGATTTAGCTTACAGTTACTGGAGGTTTCAGCCCATACTCCTCGGCTGACTCCAAGGCAGAGAGCCCCAGTTCATGGCGGCGGCAGAGCAGAGGAGCCAAGGGAGGACGAGCTGCAACAGTGACACCAAGGGGGAAGTCTGGCTCTCTGTCTCTCTTATGTGCCACTCAGGCTGTCTGCCCCAGGCCGGGGCAAGTACTTACACCTATCATCCCTGCAGTACCAAGACTCATAATCCCACTGGATCATAAGTTAATCTCAAATTCTAGAAGTCCCTGCCCCATGGCTTCATGCATCTTTGAGGAAACAACTAGACACTAACGTAGCACATCTTATCCCACCCGTTGCTCTCTCCTCACTCTGCTTATTCCCTTTCCCTTCTTTACTTGTCCTGAAGCTTTTAAAGTAATAATAACTGCTAATTAGGGTATGTCAAGTTGAACAGATTAAGAAATGCTCAGTAGAGTAGCAAACTCCCGTTCTGGGTATGTGTGTGGGTTACTGACATGTAGGCCAAGGAATGAGGACTTGGGATGCGGACGGAACCAGCGGAGGGACTCGGAACATGGAAAGTGGCAAAGGGAGCTGAGATCCATCCGCCCTGGCTTCCTGCAATGGTCCCAGGATGCTCTTGTTTCAAGAAGATCTCTCACCAGCACTCTGTGGTAAAGTTCTAGGCCTGGGACCTCAGACCTTGGCCTGGTTCTGCACCCTTGATCCCTTTCCTGTGCAGCTCGCATCTTCCTAGGGGGGGGGGTGTGTAGGCGCCAGGAGCTGCAGCTCCTGAGCTCGCAAACAGCCCCTGTGGATTCCTCCCTGCCAGGCCTCGGCTGACCACCTCCTCTACAGACTGTTTCTCCAAGAACGTTGCTGCAGCAGAATTCTCCTCTTGAAGGTCCACTTGAGACTCCTGAATACATTTCCTGCAAATATTTAACAATAAAGGCATTTATCTCACCAACATTTGCCTTTACATGGTAAGTCGTACAATCAGTACTTTTTACAAAGTAGTAGAAAATGTTTGCATGGATTTACAGTTAAATAAAGTAATGTTTAATCTACATATTAGTTGCTATTAATCAATTCAATCTTTTCCATTTCATAAATTGAAAAATAGAGCAAAATGACAAGGGGAAACCTCTTCAAAAGTGCAGACAGGATTTCCCAGTCTCTTTAACTGCTAGGTCTGACTTTGATTTTGGCTGGATGTTCTTTGGTTGCTCTTTGATCTCTCAATCAAATATTAGCCTGGTTTTGCACTACTGGTATCAAAACCAAGAACTATCTTTTACTAGTTGACAGCTTAAAAATTGTTGTTTTAACCCTGTGTTCCATAAACTGCTTCATACGCTGATCCAGTTAAAGGTAGGATTCTTTTAAGAGTTCAAGTTCTGTCAGGTAATGAGATTTCTAAAACCAAGTGGAAAATTTTCCCACTTGCCTCTTCCAATGTCATCTTTGCGTCTTCTGTCTTTTCTTCTCTTCCTCCCATTTTTACACGTTTTCTACCAAACTCTCTGCTGACAAAGGTTCAGTCACGGCTGCACGCCATGCCCTCAAAACTACCCTCCTTTTGTATAAGTCCCTGCTCCTTTCTATCCTTCAGTATTCCACCCATGCGCTGCCTTTTTCTTCTCAGCAGAACATTAAGGAGTTCTGTGCTCGTAGCCTTGTCCAGTGGATTTTAGCTGGGGCATCTGGTGTGAAATCCTCCCTCGATTATCAAATGGTGTACAATGAAGTAGCCGGCAGTACTGTGCACTCACTACCCCTGGTGTAGAAGTCCTATCTTAGTGCAGCCTTGATGAGCCTCTATAGCACATCTACCTGGAGCAGAGAATTTTGCAGTAGAGCAGCAGAGAATAATATGCTGCATCATCCCTTCCTGGGATCAACCGGTAGATCTAGATTGAGACTTGTGGAGAAAGGAAGTCTTTAAATGTGTAGCTGTCTGTCACATCTGGTCAGGATGAAAATGCAGCCGAAGGAAGGGAGATCAATACTTGCGGTGCCATAACCTTGTCTTCTGGAGTTTCTATGGGCACGCTGACTGATTTACAGCACCAGTACAAAATTCTTTCCCAGATACTGTTGGTGACTTCGTTTGCACTTTATTAATTGTTATGCTACAATAAAGTAATTTCTGGACAAATGAAGCATCACGCTTCATTGTGCTCCCTCCTTCTACCTCTTTTGGGAGGGCCTAAGAGAAGCTTAAGCAGAGGCAACCAATTGGGTTGTACAAGAGGGCTGACATTTGCCGCTAGGAAGCTCTGAAACTTACAAATATAAAGAAAATTGAAAAGAAGATCAATGTTATCAAATATCTTGTCTCTCGGTCTCTCTCTTGTATATTTGTGTACACAGGGTCTTTTTGACCACACAGCAGAGCTTACTTTTTTTTTTTTTCTAAGTGTTTACTTGGTGAATACATAATTAAGAATGTTGCTGGGCGTGGTGGCTCACGCCTGTAATCCCAGCACTTGGGAGGCTGAGGCAGGAGGATTGCTGTGAGTTCGAGACCAGCCTGGGCTACAAAAGTGAGCTCAAAGCTAGCCTGAACTGCACAGTGAGACCCTGTCTCAAAAAGCAAAAAAAAAAAAAAAAAAGAATGTTGCAACACAGTGGCAGGGGGTTCAGTTCCCTGGCCTGCCATGCTGGCCCTGCCCCCAGGACTTGCTAAAACAGGAACTGAGACTTCGCATGATGGCCTGCACCTGTAATCTCAGCATTTCAGAAACTCGAAACAAGAAGATCACTATGAGTCCAATCTATGTAGTGATACCCTGAAAACCCTGCAGACCCTATGCCAAATACATTTTATAAAGAACATTTCCTTTTTCTCTTCACAGAAAATATTTTGTGCCCTTCCTAATTATGTCATTCTACAATTTAATGAAGGATGGGTAGGGAGAAATCAAATTCATTTTCCTCCAAATTTAAATGGACAGCTAGATTAGTCTTTAAAAGTTACTAGAAATGTGGTGCTAATTATTTTTTTTTTGCTCCTCTTTCTTTCACACATTAGAAAGACCAAGCTATTTTGTAGTGATTGTACTTATAGACTTACATGCAAGTTAATTTTCCAAACTCATTTCTTCTGTGATATCTGTGTTGTGCTATAATCAAGCTAAAATACCATCCAAAATATCTATGTAATTCCCACACTTACATTTTTAGATGCCTTAGTATCTAATACAAGTAATTTATTATGACTATGCTATTTTATCCCATATACTGATTGACATCCCTGCTGTCAAATGTCCTAACTTCTAATGGGGTCATTTGTCATTTGTTGGACAGTGCTGTTTGCTATGTTTTCCAGATCAGTAAGATGGCAATTACCAATTGTGCTATAAAAGTAGAGAGAATCGGGCTAAAGCATCAGAAAATACAACCAAAAACTGATAAAGACAAAAGAAAACATAAACTCATAAATGGAGACCCTTGGTTGGTCCTGCTCTTTTGGCAAAGGTACCATACAATGAATGTATAATGTATATTTGATACTTTTCTCTAGAAATTATCAATATGTAGTTTTCTTGAGTGTATGCAGACTTTGAAAATAGTAGCAGTATGGAGAATATGGAAGCAATGTGAGCTTATATTTCATGTAGAGGTACAAGTCACATGTGAATCATATATCTGTAATATATAGCATGTAAAACTCATGCAATTTCTGTAACACTCCAACCTGGTGCGACCTGAGCTGATTTTGTTACTCTCTCATCTATCCTTTCTATAATCACATTTTTTGTCATGGTTTTTGTTGACTGATTTTCTAAATTATGTCTTCAAAATGGAAATGTCTTCTCCTTTTCTTTTCTTTTCTTTCCCTATAAATTGCATTTTACAAATTTATTTATTTACTTATTGGATATAGGATCTCACTATGCTGTTCAGACTCATACTCCTCCTCTGTGCTGGGATTACAGGAGTGCTTCAGAATGCCCAGTTTTGGTGGTCTGCAGAATGCACCCAAGGTTCTGAAGCCAGCTCTGCATGTGGTACTGGGGATGAAACCTGGGTCGTTATGCTCAGGTCACAGGCACTTAAACCACTGAGCTATCTCCCTAATCCTATAAAACACATTTTACTAGTCATCAAACTTTCTAAGAGCCAGAAGAGAATTGATTCAGTGTGCTCCTTGTTTTCATTAAAAGACTTGGGGTTGATGGGTGTTTAGAGAGGTAGGGGTTGAAAAACCTTTCATTAAATAAAGACTTTTATCTGTTGCTTGTTTTGGTTTCATAATTTTATATTATACATATTTGTGTGTGTGTGTGTGTGTGTGTGTGTGTGTGTGTGCCAATGTCCAGAAATTCTAAGAAATATGGAATTTATTTAAGATAAAAAATTAGTTATTCTCTCAGTTCTGAAAAATATTCTTTGAGTCTTACTTACTCCATTTTTTAGTTGCTGTAAGAAAATATTTGTTAGGTTCTTACAAAGAAGGAATGTGTATTTTGCTCACAGTTTTCAGAATTTGATCGCATAATTACAGGTTTTGATTGGTTCTAATAGAGGCCTTCCCTAGCCTTTACAAAATGTGTCAGGCAAGCAGAAAGGGGAATTGACTGTACCCAGAGGAGGCTATGCCTGCAGGGTGGTTGCATTAATTTTTTTTTTTTTTTCTCCTGGAAGACCTAGTTGAGGTCCTGTGAGATCTTCCCTATCCTTTCCTGCAGCAGTGTCTCTGCTGATATAATTACATTGGTTTAGCCCCACCTCCTGCAGATCCCTGACTGTTTAAGTGGGAATCCAGCTACAGGCTTGCCAGACGCTGAGACAGGGGCAAGCTCTGGCAGGTGACGGTAGCGCTCCTATGACGTCACTGAACCCATGCTCCCCACTGGAGCTGCTCGTTCCTGTTCCTGCCCTATTCTGTGGCTACGCAGAGAATAAGGAGACAACCCATTCATATGCAGTTCTGAAGGTAAAAATCATTTTTGTTTTGCTTGACCTCATATCTGCAGCTCACAAAACTACACTCTGCCATAGTAATCATGGTATTACACTTGCAATGTTTGTTATATGCCAGGTTGTGTATTAAACGATGTGAGTAGATCTGAGTGTTGACTGTTCCCCAAAACCGTATGCTGTAATTATTGCTGTTGTTCTTATTCTGTAATCTATGAAACGGCGGTGCCAAGAGCAGAAGTGACTTCCCCAAATCTCCGCAGTGATCATCAAAATCAGTAGGGATTATCAACAGATCAAGAAAAAATGGGTGAAGATATTTGCTGAACAATTTCACAGATACTGTTATCTTATATTCTTTTATCACCTTGACTTAGAATACTCCATACCTTTAAGAAATTATGGGCTAATTTAATTAAATTAATTTCATTTTTTCCTGTCTTTTAATTTTTTGAAATTTATTTTGGAGAGAGTATGGTAATAATTGATAAGATTTTAGAAATGGTACAAAATTAGAGGACCAAGATGAGAGGTATTCAACCACAGTTTTTGTATTAAGGTTTATTGAAAGAAAATGTTAATTATTTAATTATTTGTCAAATTTTGAATAACTCTACCTGTTAATCTGAGCAACAGATTTGACAATAAAATAGATAACATTGTTACTCATTCTTGTTTTGAAATTCTGTAATATATGTATTATTTGTTACCCTATTTCTGTCTTAGTTTCTACTAGTTTTTTACTCTTCAAAATAAAATAAAATAAACTTTAAAAACTAATTAATTAGCTTTATCCAATTTCATGTTTTATCCATTACTAGTATTTTATGTATCTAGACTCAGTCTACTTCACAGAATTTAGTAGTCACTGGGAAATTAACCCTGTACATTGCTATGATTTTGCTGCCTTTTAATTTTTTTAAAATTTTTACACACAGTACAAAATAGTTCTACAACAGTGAGTATTGCACATGATACCAAAATTGGACTAAACAAAGATCATGAATTCGACAGTATTTGAGTATTTGTTGTGTTTCTTAGTGTTGTCTTCAAATTGGTTCTTCAGACTACCAGATATATTTTGTCTTTAGTGTACCCTTCCTTTTCTAAAAAAAGTTCTCCTTTCCCAATACCCTTGAAAAGACAATTTTACTGCATGTTCCTGGCATTCCTAATAGAATGCACACACACACACACACACACACACACACACACACACACTCAGGCACACACATTCCTCCTTCCTCAAAACTTCAAACATCAGTCTAAGCAGACACTTCACTCGCTAAGCGCCATCAAAAAAAAAAAAAAAAAAAAAAAAAGTGTCATTTCTTTTTTTTTTTTTTTTTAATTCACAAAGATGCAGGGGTTGTGTCTTTTTGTCAGACTACTTTGAAATATGTTTCTAAAGTAGTACACATCCAGCCAAATGAGAAGGCCAGAATCCACACTGATATGAAGAGCACTGAAGCTCTCTCAGATCTTGCATTGTTTCCTGGACCTGAGCTGCTAGGGAAGAACAATGTGAGGTGATGAAGTGGAAGATAAACGGATGATTCATAGGCTGATTTTGTACTAAAGCTATGAATTCAGAAGCAAATTCATTATTCTCCTAACTGAGCACTGTAAGTGGAATAGAGGGCAAATAAATAAGCCCCATTAGAGGCCCAACATATTCCAAAAGGAGAAATGTGTTATTCTTGTGAGCACAATGGGGAGGGTCACCTTATCCCTTGCTCCTGCAGGACTTTGGACCAAGACTTTCAAATGGAGAGGCCTATTTTTAAGATTCTCTATAATGCTTTAAAATTGGAATATCATAAATTCAGGTGGAGAGCCAAATGATGTGTTTTGTTTGCTAACTCAAATTCAGGTGATTATGTTGGGGAACTATCTAAATAATGCTTTAAAATGTATTTTTTTTAAAAAAATATGGAATGAGGTGCAATAGCATCAGTTTTGACCATCAGTGTTATTTTTCTTCATAAGTACAAGAGAAACTTTCTCTACGAGAAGACTTAGGGAAGGTGTCATGTAAAAGCACAAATCTTATGCAATTCACAAGACTTAGCTGGGTTTTTAGGTGATTTCGTTATGGTCAATGAAACAACATTTTCTGTTTTGCCTCAAAAATTACTGATATGCTACTGTAAGATAGGCCTTACTTTCCTTGTATCTGTAAGGACTGAGGTATACTAACATTGTGAAATCTAGCCAAAGAAGAGACAAAAATGAGAATTTTAATGATCATATCTACAACTGAAGGTCCTGTGAGATAGCTCAGCAGACAGAACACGTGCTCAGGCAAGTGTAGGGACGGGGGTTCAATCCCCGTCACCCTAGACAGTGCTGCCCCCTCCCCAGAGTGTGCTGAGCCAGCCGCTTAGACTGGGCATAGTGGCACACACCTATTATCTCAGCGCTGGGGAACCTGAAAACAGGAGGATCACTATGAGTCCAAGCTGTATAGTGAGATCCTGTACCAAATACATAAAATAAAAAATAAAATAAAATAAATATTTTTTCTCTAAAACTGCCGTAAGCTTGGTCAATTCCCTTTCAATTTCTCCACATAAGTTCAGCCAACCTTTTTTTAATTAAAAATTGTCCTGTGTTACCTACAAAAATATCTCTTTTCCACCTAGGCACTAAGATGTCAGATGTCCCCCATAAATTCTGTGGGTTGGCCTTCCTGTCCCACCCACTGGACCAGGACCAAGACTATAGACCATCAAATTCCACAGGATTTCACCAGCACAATTACGTTTTTTTTTTTTTTTTTTTTTTTTTCAGGACTGGGGTTCAAACTGACAACCTTGCACTTGCCAGGCAGGCACTTGTGCCACGGCAGAATCACATTAGTATTCTCTGTTCCACACTCAAACACACCATAGCTCTCTGAGCTCCCATCCCCCATTGAGTGAATCCTGTAATCTCTGCCTCCTAAACCTTTCTATGTCTCCTTCTAATGCATCCTAAACCTTTGCTTTTTCTCTCTGCAATGGAAATCCACAAACCTGTAAACTTACTCTACAAAGGGAGAGCCAGGTTCATATCTTAGATTATGAGTCCTTTTTGGCTTTCTTGTGACTCCTCCATTGCCATTTAATGCCAGCTGACAACATGAACCAATTATAAAACCTTCGGCTCATAGCGCTACTTCTTGCCTGCGTTATACAATGCATTTAATCATTTGTACATTATGTTATTTGTCTCATATTTAAGCTATGATACTGTACTTTCTAATTTAAAAGTCTTATGTCAAATCCACAGGAATGTGTTGAAATTAAATTTCATGAATTTTATCAAGTACTTTAGCTTTTCAAATAAATAGGGTTTGCTTATTTACTAAAGGGGAAGGACTATGGGTTATTTATAGACACCACCAGGACAACCAATCATGTTAAAAGATGTATTATACTCTGGCCCCTCGCTCTTAGAAATAGGTTTAAAATACAGATATTTATTAGCACCTTAAAAAGTTAAAGAAATAATAAAGTGAATATAAAACACGGCAAAATTCTCATTTGTCTGTATCATCGGTAGCAGTGTCTTGGCTTCATAGATGAGGAATCTTAAACATAGAGACATGAACGAAATGTCTTCTCAAGCCATATTTAGCTACCATTCACTAAAAAATACACCATCAAAATGTTTTGCTGTTGTCTCCCTTCCCTTTCAGTGTTGGCAAAATGACTATAAAGAACTTTAAATAAACGTGCTCACTCTCGTTGCCACCTTCTGCAGTGGTCAGGTCCCCACATTTCATCGCACCAGGGCTGGTTGGGACCCCTTCCTGCCTTCCTGGAAAGAGACTCAGTGTGGAAAAGTGAGTCCCAGCAAACCCGCTGCTGCCTGCTGCCCAAGGAAGAGTCTAACGAGCGGCAGGCTGACTTCCCACCTCTCTGCCTGCCCATCGTCTTCTCCGTTCCTCTTGCCTTGTATCCAGTGCTACAGCCTTTCCGCGGGCTTCTGAGCGCAGGACAGGCTCCAGCACGTCAGGACCTGGACCTCTCCATCCAGGCTTCTTACCAACAATTATCTTTTCTCTCACTTCTGATCTCTCTTCGGTTCTCTTCACCATGATGGTTACCTCTCTGATAACCTCAAGATCGAACACCTTTCTCTTCTCACTCCTCAAGTTCTGCTTGATGTTACCAATGCAAACTTTTCAGCCATAAGCAGGTACTTGTCTACTACACTGATAAAATCTTATCCTTCCATCACGAGCAGTTATTCACTTCAGTTACAGTTTCAGAGCCGAAAACATTACTTAGTGCATGATAACACTGTGATTATTTTAAGAGAATACATAGAAAAGAAACTCTATTAATTTTCTATTAATTTCTACCGATTCTCTCCATTAATTACATCCTTAAATCTTCCCATCTATTTACCTGACAAAACGAAACACAAAAGAAAACGGGAAGATGAGGGTGACATATTGGTCTCATTTTGTAAAGAATCATTTAAAATTATGACGCAAAGTTATTTTCATGTTTTACAAAATAAATAGCGCGAGAGTCTTCTAGATCATGCTATTTGTGAGAAGATGAGCAGTGCGCTAGAAGTCCATGATATGTGATTACTTAAAATGTCTCATTATTCACTCTGTTAAGAAAGAAAGGTAGAAAAACAAAATAAAAAGGAAACTAAAGAAAAAGACGTAAGGTTTTTCTCTCTCTTTTTTTAAACCGGATAATTTTGTCAGCTAAATGTAATGTTCCCCAGAGAGCTCTCAGACAGTTTTGTGATTTAGTACATTGCATTATTCATTCAGATACATTTCATTTTATGTTATAATTACCGTAGCCAGTGTATTAACATCTGAGTAGCAGGCAATACTGCTGAAAATGTCGCAGTGTGTCTTTTAATCTACATCCCCTTCCTAACATTGCTTGCTGATGGGTGATACACGTTCAGTAACAGCAATCCATCACCAAGCTTGCTGGCAGACTCTGCCAGAGAAGAGCAGCAGAAGGGCATGGAGCTGAAGGCTGTAGGACACAGTTCATTGTGGCCAAAGAACACAAATCTCACTGTCCCTTGACAAGAAACACATGGAACTGCCAGTGTGTTCAGATTCAGCATGGTTCACGCTCCTGGTTCTGCTTTTTTTATTTACTTTTTTTAATTTTATGTATTTGGTACAGGGTCTCACTCTGTAGCTCAGACTTACAGTGACTGTCCTGTTTTCAGCCTCCTAAGTGCTGGGATTACAGACATGTATCGCCAGACCTGGTATGGGCGGCCGGCTCAGCTTGCCTCCAGAAGGGGGCGAGGCCAGCCCACAATCTGGTTCCAGGGATGGAATCTGGGTCCTTGTGCTTGTTTAAGCAGGTGCTTAGTCTGCAGAGCTATCTCTATGGCCCCTCATTCTGCTTTTGTTGATTCTAGATAGCACAGTAAGGAGAAAAGAATAAAAAACAATCAAATATTATAGGAACTGAAAATGTAGAATAAGTAAAAAAATAAAAAAGAACACAATAGCAGTCACGTTTGTCATTAAATAGCACCTCCCAGTGGTCATGGCCAGGCACTGCAGAATGAAGATCAGCCAGGCTGAAGCGGGAGCAACTTGTAGCCCAGAGTGGGTAACTGAGAGCCTTCATGACACCTTGTGTGAAAGCAAAACATTTATGAGGACTCAGAATACATCATTGGGTGCAGCATCCAGGACGAAAAGGAAAGAAAGAAAGAAAGAAAGAAAGAGCAAGAGAGAGAGAGAGAGAGAGAGAGAGAGAGAGAGAGAGAGAGAGAGAGAAGAAGAAGAAGAAGAAGAAGAAGAAGAAGAAAGAAAGAAAGGAAGAAAGAAAAAGAAAGAGGACATGTGACTTTCCATTCAATGTTTTATATTACTTCACAAAATAATCAGAAATATTGAGATTTGTTTTAAAAATCATGAACAAAATTCACGACCATGAAAAATCTATTTTTCTTTGGCACAAAAGGCAGTAGCAGAGAGCAGGTCAACTCACTGTGAGTCTGTCGCTTGCAAACATTGACAAAAAGCATGTGAAAAAATCGTTAAAAATTCATAACCTCTCAACACTTTTTCTTACATAAGAAGACATAGCCGGGCGTGGTGGTGCACGCCTGTAATCCCAGCACTTGGGAGGCTGAGGCAGGAGGATCAGTGTGAGTTCGAGACCAGCCTGGGCTACAAAAGTGAGCTCAAGGCCAGCGTGAACTGCATAGTGAGACCCTGTCTCAAAAAGACAAAAAAAAAAAAAAAAAAAAAAAAAAAAAAAAAAAAAAAAAAAAAAAAAGAAGAAGAAGACATGATGCACCATTCTGCCAATGCGAGCTGAAAATAACGTAATGGAGGACCTTTAGAGGAGGGGTGAGCACGGAGATAAAAAGAATTAAGATACGTCCACTACGCCCAAAGATAAATGTAAACTTATATACCGCGCAATGTGTGCTAATAAACGCTTGAAAGTGAAATTGAGCGAAAGAAGATGCAGGCTTGTGGTAAATGACTTTTGTTCAGCAAACAGTTGGCTGCTGATTGGACAATTCCAAGGACAGGGACAGAGAAGACAGCTTCGGGACCCGCGTCCCACACCCACTGGGGCAAAGCAGCCAAACAGGAAGCTCATCCGGGCATCATCAGCGTAGGCGCCCCCGTGAGGAGGTGGGCCATGCAGCAATCCATTCAGGAGTTGCTGAAATGTTGAGCTAGGGTTTGGCAGAGGCAATGGAAGGTATCAGATTTCAGAGAGACAGCAGGAAATGAGGCCCAAAGATGTCCCGATCCACCGCAAGTGGAGTGTGTGGTACATATTAGAACTGAGGGTGATGTGTGCATTGATTTCTTTTCTTTTCCTGAGCAAGTGGCTGGACGACAACACCGCAGCTGTGTTCCATGAAAAACAGCGGGAAGGCTGAAACTGCTCAGGAACAACACTGGAGAGGGCTCTGAAGAACCCGCAGAACCGCAATAAGCGCTCTTTTTCTATCGTCTGCACACGTCTGTCGTACGCTCACCTTCTCTGCCATTTTGATTTACAGCATTAAATGTGTCGGCAGTTGCCCCAGCGCAAAGCAGAAGAGCCAGTCTTCTGCTTTCTGCTAGGAAGACCGAAGGGAAAATTCCAGAAAGATTTGTGTGTCCAGGGAATAGGGCAGAAAGAACTGCATTCAGCAAGGCTACTCCATCAAATTTGCAGTCTGCTCCAGGACGTCCTTGTGAGGCACGCTCACTGCTTTGTTCTCATCCCTTTTGTAAAACCAAGTCAAAGGGCATGGCACAAAAAAGGCCCCATCTCAGGTTGGCACCGCGCACCATGGCAGGCTCACCAGAGCGAAATAGGGGACTGAATGCAGACAGGGTATGAAAAAGCACAACCCACGACAGACAGAAGGACATTGTGGACTAAACCTACTCATCCCGGCTGCTTCCTAAACAACCTGATACACTGGATACATTCTGAGTGGGAGCATCTCCTGTGTGGTATCCCGCATGCGCAGGACGTAGTACATTCTTACTCAGCATGTAAAAATAAGAAACGTTCCAATGTATTTAGAAAGCAACCATGTGGCCGACGCTGAGACATGGGGTTCATTTCTCAGGCTTTAAAAGTAGATGCTTCTAAATGTCTCAATGAAGCAAATGAGAAACCAACTTATACTAGTGTAAACTTGAAAATTTCATCAAATAAAGATATAAAGAATAACAGCATGTGCTGGGCGTGGTGGCGCATGCCTGTAATCCCAGCACTCGGGAGGCTGAGGCAGGAGGATCGGTGTGAGTTCGAGACCAGCCTGGGCTACAAAAGTGAGCTCAAGGCCAGCCTGAACTGCATAGTGAGACCCTGTCTCAAAAAGACAAAAAAAAAAAAAAAAAGAATAACAGCATGATAATTTTTCCACCAAAATACCTGAAAGGAACCTTTGATATCTGTGAGATATAATTGCAAGCATTTGTGCCTTAAAATTGCTAGAAAAGGGGGAAAATGCAGTATTAAAATAATCAAAGTTTTATTTTAAGGTTTTGTTAGAAAGGCTTAACATGTCTTCTCTACGCTAGGATATAAATGTACAGGTTCAAGAAATAGAGAGGGCTTAGGATATAAAATAAATAAGTACGAAAACCAAAAAAAAGTGCCAGATAAATGTAAAGAGAACACTGAATACTGAACATTAAGATAGTTACGTAACTTGAGAAACGCTGAACAAGATGATCTTGGGCCGTCAAAATTTGGGCTGTCTCCTGTGAGATAGCTCAAAACACGGACTAAGCGCCTGCTTAGCCAAGCACAGGAACCAATCCCCGGCACCTCTTGCCGGGTTTGGTACCCCACCCCAGCCCCGTGGGTGGACTGAGGCGCCCGAGATGGAGCGTGGTGGTGCAGGCCTGCAATCCCAGTGCTGGGGAGGCTGAAAGCGGGAGGACCGCTGTGAGTTCGAGCTGCGTAGCGAGACCCTGTGCCAAATACATTAAAAAAACAATTCCTGTGATCAAAATTCCACTTGCTAGATCCTTGTTTGAATTTTTTTGTGACCTAACCTAAAGCCTTTGAAGTAATTCCTTATTCTGTTTTGTCAATTCTGTTCTTTTTGTTTGTTTGTTTGTTTGTTTCTGTCCTTTCATTCCAAAAAAAAATGAACTTTCCAATTTTTGTATTCTTGTTAAATGGTAATTACATAAAATGACAAAAGATAAAACAAAGTACATCCATTTTTTAGTTATTCAAGTTCATTTTCTTTTATTATTTTCATGATCTTGCATAAAATGCTGAGATGCTACATGCTGGTGTGCTTGAAATATTTTAAATTTAAATTTTTGCCATGCTGATCTGATAGTTGAATCTTTGGGGCCACCGAGATAGCTCAGCAAACTAAGTACTTGCTTAGGCACGCACAGGAATGGGGTTCAATTCTCGGCACCGCATACCACATTGATCTTGCTCCCGGTACACTGAGCCGGCTACAGATACCAGCTGTGGTGGCACATGGCTAAGCCGAAAAGAGCGGGTTCACTATAAGTCAGAGCTATGTAGTGAGACCCTCTACCCCCACACACGCGCACGCACACACACACACACACACACTCGGGAGGCTGAGGCAGGAGGATCAGTGCAAGTTCGAGACCAGCCTAGGCTACAAAAGTGAGCTAAAGGCCAGCCTGAGCTGCATAGCAAGACCTTGTCTCAAAAAGACAAAAAAAAAAAAAAAGGATAAATGGTTATGGAAAAACAAGCTAGTGTGTCAGACATTAGTCTTCACTCTTAATGACACTCATCTTCAAAATTATTCTTAAGACAATGTATTCATTTGTCATGGCCCAGTAAGTCTTCAGGGCAGAAGCCACTTAAATTTTTATTATTAGTGAAGGAGATTCATGCTTGTTTAAGGAATTCATTGCCCCAGTTAATGTATTTATGCTTCACAAAATGTACCTAGGTACAGCCCACATTTTTAAAAGCAAACTTATTTTTACAATGTGGTGATTTACTGTAGAAGTTCTAATGCTCTACCTTTTATGGATCAGTTTTACTAGGCGTCTACACCACTGAACACTACTTGTTTCACGTTTAATTTTCAGTAAAGTTTAACCTTATATAAAAGATTAAGAGGATTTAAAAGAAATCTTGAGGTAGGAAGCTTAAAAGTTCTTTGTATCTATAAAATCTCCTAAAAATGTCAAAAGTTCTAAGAAATATTGGTAAAAAGAAGTCTTAAAAAACATATAGAGAGATGGCATGATATTTCTTTCAATAGACTCACTTTAATCTCTTAGAACATTTTCACATCATTTGGGCAATTGAGCACTCTTTTTCTTATCCAGTCCTCAGGGACACAGAGGGGTGGGGAAAGAGAGGGAGAGAGAGAGAGAGACAGAGAGAGAGAGATAGAGAGAGACAGAGAGAAAGAGAGACAGAGACAGACACAGAGAGAGAGACAGAGAGAGAGAGACAGAGAAAGACAGAGACAGAGGGAGAAATACAAGAATAACTGGTCGACTAAACTGGTCGACTAACTTAATAATTAAGGTATTTGGTAAAGAAACACAAAATTATTTAATTGTGTATAATCAGACCACAAACTTTCTAATGCTGTCCCTTTTTAATAAAATAAAGAAGACTGCAGTGAAGATATAAGAACAGAGTAAAGAATTCATTGACTTCAGGATGGAGTAAACGAGGCAACTTTGAATGTCACCTAGCTCAAGGCAATGTTACTTGTAAAGTAGAGAAAACCATATGTGATTTTCATATTTTATTTATTTTATTTTTTAATTTTAATTTTATTTTATTTGTCTTTTTGAGACAGGGTCTCGCTGTGCAGTTGAAGCTGGCCTTGACCTCACTTTTGTAGCCCAGGCTGGTCTCGAACAAGCACCAATCCTCCTGCCTCAGCCTCCCAAGCACTGGGATTACAGGCATGAGTCACCACGCCCAGCATGATTATCATATTTTAAATAGCATACATTTTAAGATACTGGACATTTCAAATGGTGCAAAATAGAATTAGCAAATTTCACAGGATAAAGTATAAGTTTAGTTAAGGTTTAGCTAGGATCTTTTTTTCCAACGTATTAGTGGACAGAGAAATTGAATTTGGATGAAAGTAAGTTATAAATGGAAAAAGGTGTCACTTGCATGCATATCATTTGAATATTTTATATTATCATTGAATATTTTATTTACGGAAAAAAGCCTGAAATTGGGCTGTGAAAAAAATAAACATTTACAATGAGCTAGAATCTAGTAAAAAGAGTTGCTGCAATATAGGAAAAAGCATTTTCAAATCAACGTACTTTAGCCCCATGATTTTCACAATTTTGTATTTCTCCCAAAGATAATTGAACTTTCTGGTCCTAGTCTCAGATCATGAAGTTTATATTCGTCATCCCATGGACAAGTTATTGGAATCCCATCAAGTTAATTCCAAACTATCACTTCTACCGCAGCCCATGATGAGAATGAAGACACTAAGTCCTATTTGCAGTTTGGGGGAGCCAAGGGGTCCTAAGTCAGCCGTGGCGATGTCCATCTGGAACAAAATCCTAGACCCAGGACCAAGCGTAGGTTTTATTATTGGGTCATGAAGGAGGAGAGGCTTGAGAATGAATGACTTAGAATGGCACGAAGCAGTTGACTGCTGTGAGCTGGGCTAGGTAGGAGGCCTGAAGTCTTCCATACGAAGAGAGGATAAATAAGCAAGGGGTAATCTGCATTCCACAATCGATGTAGCATCTAATGTTTTTGGGTCTGGTGCTTCCGCTGTGATATAAGGCTTCAAACCCCAGCACATGATAGCCTGTGTCTTGAAGCTGGATCCCAGCCAACAATGGGGATCACCGGCTCTTTGTCCCCTCTCAACTGGCCTCATATTAAAGAGTAACCAGTGGTGGTTTCTTGGGAGGCAATACATGCCCTCTTTAAAGACAACCACCAGCACTTTGGCTAGACCAATATCCACTGCTTAAAGCCAATCGAAAGGATAAGGAAAAGTCCTAGCCCTCTCTGTACCTACAGATACGTGGAAATAGGGTCAGGCACAGCCAACAGGGAGACAACTGCCCTTCTCTCAAGGACAGCTGCTCAAGTGGTCCTCCACAGAACTGTTTACAATTTGCATTTGCTTTTGTGGACATGAACATTTCCTGTGGCATGCCGATGACACAGGCAGCAAGTGCACATTGTACTGTGCACGGCAGTTCGCAGTACTTTAACATCAAAACAGAAAAGAATTTGTCTTTTAAAATGTGTACAGTCATGTGTGAATGGTGGAGACGGAGAAATATATTTTGACCAATGAGCAAATTTAAAGGTTGTAAAAATGTCTTTCTTGAGTAGGGAGGTGGTTCAGCAGTCTAAACACCTACCTGGCAAGCATAAAGACCCAGGTTTGAACCCTGGTACTGCATGCAGTGTCTGCCACTGAAACTGGGGATGGTGGCACCTCTCTGTAATCCCAGCACTGGGCAGGCTGAGACAGGAAGATCATGATGAGTCTGAGCTGTGTTGCAAGACCCTGTGCCGAATAAATGAATAAAATAAACCTTTTCAAAAAATGTTATTCTTGAATATGCAAAATGCTAGTAAAGCTCAGAGGACTAAGTGCGTGCTTAGATAAGCGCAGGGACAAAGGTTTGATCCCCGGCACCATATGCCGGGTCCACCCTGCCCCTAGGCGTACTGAGCTGGTGACCAAGTCTGAGTGAGGTGATGTGTGCCTGGAGGTCGAACACAGGAGCATCAGTTCAGGGCCAAACTGCATAGTCAGACCCAGCACTCGGAAGGCTGAGGCAGGAGGATCGGTGAGTTTGAGACCAGCCTGGACTACAAAAGTGAGCTCAACTCAAGGCCAGCCTGAACTGCACAGTGAGACCCTGTCTCAAAAAGACAAAAAAAAAAAAAAAAAGAAAAAGAAAATATACTCTAAAATAAATACTAGCAAGACTTCTAGTAAGCATACTAAAGCAAGTCTTTTGAAAAATATGTTAAATGAGTGTCAATATAAATATTCTCACCCAGCAGACAGAATGGAATGCAAGCTGCGGGTTCATTAAAACTTAATGAAGAAAATGAAAAGATAAAATAATATAGTCTGTATCTTTTTACCATTTCATAATTTGGGGGAAACATTTGTTAGATGTAATTATTACAGGAAATCGATGCTTGGGAAGCTAAGGGAGGTTTGCAAGTTTGAGGTCAGTATAGGTTAAGCAGACATAGTCCGAAGATTTAAAGAAAAGCATTGAAAAGGGCGATAGAGGTAGAGGTGGCGTAAGAGCTGTCCATCATGTACGAGCTCCTGTGTTTACTCCCTGCTGACATACATGCACACACACACACACACACACACACACATATACACAGAGTAATGAGTGTGTCATGACTGGAAACATATATCTGTAGTACTTCTTGATGGAAATTGATCAGAATACTTTAAATTTATTCATAAATAAAAACTGAAAATAGTCTGGAGAGACCACTGCATGTTCTAAGCGCCTGCCTGGCAAGCACAAGGACCCAGGTTCAATGCCTGGTACTGCATGCTGTGCCAGCCGCATAACCCCTGGGCGCACTGTTGCCAGCCATCGAAACCAGGCCTAGTGGTGCATTCCTGCAATCCCAGGGCTGGAGTGGGGTGGGGCTGAGACAGGAGGATGACTATAAGTCCGAGCTGCGTAGTAAGATCCTAAGGCACTGTGCCCAATGTATAAATGCATTTAAAATAAAGATTGAAAACAAAATACAAGTGGAAGACCTGCAGTTTTCTGACTACTTTATGCCTCTGAGACCAGTTGCTTCCGCAGGGCCAGCGAATGGCGTTGCTAGATCCTCATGCTCTTCCTCTCTACAATGCACAGAGTCCAGGAGACTGCAGCAGCTGGCAATAGCACTCGGGTGAGCAGAAGTTGCCTCAGGGTTCCTGCAGACGCACAGCAGAGTTTGCACTGGCAAGAAGTAAACAGCGGCAGCGTTGGCCCCTTGAGACTTTGTCTTCCCGTACCGTAGCTAACACATCCTGTCCTGCGGGTGGTACTTAATAAATTATTTAAAAATGGATGACGCGTTTTCATACTGAAATGCAAATTTAGCTAGGAAGCTGGCCTCTTAGGAACGATAACGGCAAACAGTATTATAGAAAAATATAAAAAGTCAGCTTGCCTGATTGAAGAAATAGCACAAGACCAAGATGGTCAGCTGTTCAAACACTAAACCAGCAAAAGCGGCGATGCTGGACACAGAACTCAAGAGCTGACCCAACACAGCCTTCAACTGCAGAAGCACTCTCCTGATTTTCACGTACTTTAATTTTTTTGGCCGGCTCAGCCTGCCCTGAGTGAACAGCTGGCATCGCATGGCCTGTGGTGCCGGGCATCGAACCGTAGTTTCCTGCGGCTGCCTAAGCTTGCTAAGCAGGAGCGTTAGACCACTGAGCTATCTTGCCAGCCTGCAAATCTCACATTTTGATGACGGATACAGGCCTATCACTTGTGGTTCCAATGGGAGGCTGTGGTGGTGGTCAGTGCTGTCTGGGTCAGGCCTGTCTGCAGCTCAGAGACCCCAAACTTCCCCCACATCTACCCTACCTTTGTTCAGCACTGCCATGTCAAGAACTTGGATTCTTTTTTTTTTTTTTTGTCTTTTTGAGACAGGGTCTTGCTATGCAGTTGAGGCTGGCCTTGAGCTCACTTTCATAGCCCAGGCTGGTCTCGAACTCGCACCTATCCTCGTGCCTCAGCCTCCCGAGTGCTGGGATTACAGGCATGCGCCACCACGCCCGGCTAAGAACTTGGATTCTGTTACCTCATTTTCTTGACCTCTTTCTTGACATTTCAGTTGCCTACACATATTTGACCCTTCTGTAGAATTTATTAGCTATTTAAATTGTCACCAAAACACCATTTCCTCCCAGTTTATGCTCCTCATTTCTCACTGAAATTATCTCTATAATTAACGAACACATTATGCCTGCCTCACAAGATATTTGTTCTCCATTTCAGCAATTATTTGTTTTTATAAGTTGATGACATATGCAAGCATACTGTTCTTCACGTAGTGCTCACTATGTTTCTTTGATGTCACATGAGCTTTTAATATGTTTTACAATTTAATTGATTTAAAAAGGTGCAAAAGGAGCTCAGACAAAAGAAATAAAATAAAAAGCTGAAACATTGCTGACCTAGAATTTCGTGTCTCTAAGATATTATCAGACAACGGCCATGACCTTGATGCTATCCCGTTGGATTACCCCTAATTTTACTCTACATTTTTCTTTATATTATATTTTTACTTGTATTTATCTGAAACTTGAGAGCTTTCACTTAACCTGAGTCTCACAGTTACACTGTAGGTGCTATCTTCTTTTGTTCCATGATACCTGGGTTTGAACTCAGGATCTTGTGCTTGGCAGGTAAGCACTTATTCCACTGGGCTATTTCCCCAGCTCCTCTATCATCATTTTTTGGAGCAACTTTACTTGGAGAAAATTTACACTTCTCAGATCCAGAAAGACTGGGGAAGGACATCACTGCAAACTGCGTTAGAACCATTTAAGGAACTTCTGTATTGCATTACTCAGGTTCGGATGAGCTATCTGGCTCCATAGCTGTTCCTATAGTGTATAATCCAAAATTGAAGTTCATTTAATATTTGTATTTTGGCATTTAGAATATAAGTGATGTATATAGTTGGTGACATGAATTTCACGTTGTCAAATGCTAAGTGAACCTGAAATGATAGCAAAGCAAATTATATCTACCTCATAAATTAAAATTTATTATTCTGGAATTAAATGCCAAGACAGAAAATATCAGAGAAACTCTTGAAATTGCTTCTTCATGTGTATAATAAAAGGCTACTGTAGCATATTTAAACAACAAACGTGCTACAGACATTGAGGAACAGAATGTTTTTCTGATACATTATTTAATAAAGTAAAAAATAATCCAGGAATATGTATAAGAAATATAGAAAACAAAGAGCAATGAAATTGTCATGAAAAAATAAGTCATTTGTCCAACCATTACGAATGCTAAGACGGGACTTATGCCTGAGAATTCTTACTTTAGAGCTCTACTTCATGGTTCTCTATTCAGGAACAATACGTGGACGTTTTTCGGTTTGCTAACTCTTCACTACAGTAGCTCCTTTAGCCCCTTCAGGTGATGAATCCTACATGCTTGTTAAGTAGAGCTGTGTTTTATCAGTTTAGGAAAATCTGCTGCTTCCTGGCCCTGAAGCTCTCTGAAGCCTTCTCTGCAAAGCACTGTATTACTTTCAAGCAACTATCTTTTCCAACTGAACATGATAGACTGTGCAACTGTATCAAGGAAACTGGTTACCAGTGCTTGGAAGACTCACAGAGTTCAGTCAGGTCTTTGCTCCTACATTGGAGATCCTAATTCAAGTAAAATTTGAAAAGTAAACAGCTCACGCCATGCATGAGACCTGTGCTGTATGCTGTACCCAAACTGTTTGCATTTGACTGAATTCTAAACAGTGCCCGAGCGTTGCTTCCCAGTTCTTCATTCTGTTCTTTCTGAGAGCTCATCATATCTTTCCTATGACAGAACTTTGGCTCATCTAGACAGGAACATAGACTTGTATTATTAGCATTATTGGTCATCAACTGATTCATGCACTTTTGCTTAAAACATTATGCTGTAGAGTGTCTCACACGTCATACAGTGTTAAGTGCATACGTAAACAAATGGGCTGATCAGAAAACAAATGAGCAAATCGGTACTGAATCAAGAATCTGCAGCTGAACGTCATGCATTCTGTGTTAAAAAATAACATTCAAGATTTCTCCCAGACAAAAATCCTTTTCATGATCTATACTTTATTATAAAGAAGCATGCTATCAATTTTATCATAGAATTTGCACATATTATTTCTTTTTTTTTACTCATTTTTCTGAGTAGGATGACAAGATAGATTATAAATCAGTTTAGAATATTCATTGTGTTCTTGAGATATACTCTTTAGGGCCAATGAGATGATATTTTTATAAGATTATAATAAGACTTATACTGACAAGGTGATTAAATAGTAATCTGTGCTCGATAACTAGTCACCATGTGTATCTTCTTACTATACTCACAAATCCATTCAATATTTTCATAGATATTAATATCAATTCATTTTATAACCAGGGCTTCTGTCATGAAGTACAAATGAAGAGTAACTTTAACAATCACAATAGATAGAAAAACAACAATTTAGTTTTGGAAAAAAGAGAAAATTGTAAACAATGTGAAAATTTAGAAATAAAATACTAAGAGAGCTGATATAAAAGTAAGGAATTTTATATCAGAACCAAATATAATGAATCAGATAAACATTTGAATCATAACAAGTAGGTATATAGTTCAATGAATAAGTAGTCCTTATGTTTTGAAACAAGTATCTATGGAAATTCTTTACAGTGTTTAGTAATAGTAATGACAGACTGTTCAAAACTATATGCATAGCGGGACTGGTGAGATAGCTCAGCAGTCAGAACTGCCTGATTAGGCAAGCTTATGCAGGTGCAGGTGACCATGGTTTGACCCCCAGCACCACATGCTGAAGCAGCCCTGCTCATCAGGCAGGTTGAGCCAGTAAACAACAAACAAAACCCAAAAAATATATTCATAGAAATACCAAAAATATCTGAAATGAAAGTGATCCTGTGGATTTATGACATTTTATTTCTACAAATCAATTTGATGAAAGACATACTTTATTAAGGAAATCACAGTTTGTTAGGTAAATCTAAATTGCATTAGCAAAAGACTTGTTATGGATATGTTTGGAAAGTTCACTACTGTTGCGTATTCAAATGGCTTCCTTAGTGCCAAGAAAACTTGCGATGTTCTCTTCGTGTATAACTAATATTCTCCCAGTGTCTTCTGTTCTTCAAAGTTTTATTTGTAAAACTTTAAGATTAAGATTTCACACAAAACAAAGTGAACACAAAAGAATAAAGAAAGTTCACAATGAACATGATCTTAAGATGTGGAACAAAAATAGAAATAGTTACAAGAACATATGGACAAAGTTACAGATGTTATTAATATGCAAATAGACATCTAAATTTGAACTTCTGTGAAATAAATCAAACTAGTAAATGATCTAGAGAGGTAAAGTACATAATTTTAGTTAACAAGAGAATTTGTTGCAAGTAATCCTGGTAAGGAATTTCTAACCTGTTATACACTTTATCCTACACTTATAACTTTATGATTGGTTTAATTAATATAAATTTTGAAAAAAAATTCACAATGGGAAAGCGTATTATGGTACACTTAGTACTATAATATTCCTACTTTCTAGATTTGTAATCTACTGCTTTACTCATAGTATAAATGCTTAAAAATAAATGCATATGAATAAAAGCATCTTTCCCACCTTGATTTTATCCATTACTGTGCAGCCCGGCGTCATCTCCTAGGTCCTAGTTCCTTGTCTGCTAGGTCCCTGCTCTGCGTCAGGATCTAATCTTCCACACAGCAGCCAGAGCCTATTCGAAAGTCCAAATACAGAATCTGGTCAAGCTTAGTCTTCATTCCTTTGCACATGCATGCTGTACTTTACAATCACCCACATTACATATCTTGCTTCCCAGAGTGTATGCTAAGGTGAGAAGCACACTTACATGCCCAGACTACTTTGCAATTGTTTGCGAAGCAGCTTCTAGATCAGCAGGGAGAGCTTAGATGCCCAAATATGCAAGTTGATGAGGTAGTCATGCCGGGAGATCTCATCCCCACAGAGGAGGCAGGCAGAGGTGGTGGCTCCTATAATTTCCCACAGAAAAGCAAGTGGTTCCTGCTCCTGGAACTAAGTGCTCAGGGGAGATACAGTGCTAGTAGGCAGTGAGGTTGAGACTGACATCAAACTCCTGAAAATACAAATAAATCTGCTAAGATGGTTCACCAGTTCCTTTCCTCCCAGCTGGAAAGAGGCTCCACCTGACCTCCGCTTTCTGTCTCTTTTATTTCTCTATCCTCTAGCCATTCTTCCCATCAGGGAATTTGTTTATTAGCTTGGTCATTTTTGTGCACTCAGCCCTGGGAGTAGGGGATAGGGCGGTGACAGGGGGTACTGGGGATTGAACTGCAGTCCCAGCACTTGTCTAAGTGTGTCTAAGCAAGTGCTTTATTCTGCTGAGCTATCCTGCTGTCCCCTCCCAGGGAATTCTGAGAGCTGTGCAGCATGCACCAGAGTGTCTTCCAGAGCACCCAGAGTTGTGTTGTGTAGTGTAGGTGTGACACCTTTCTGCAGAGCAGCAAAACCCAATCTTTGGAATGCATTACATCTGTCTTAGACAGTCTGTCATGCCTTAATAAAGTGCCACATTGGAGTAAGTAATACACAACAGAAACTAAGTTCTCACATTTCTGGCTGGAAGAGCAAGCCCAGCATGCTTTAGTGCTGTGAGGATGCTCACTTCCGGGCTTCAGACCAACCACTGTGCATGTGGTCTATGAGGGTACACAGCATCCTTTGCAAAAGGAAACTCAAGCCATTCATGAGGGTTTCATTCTCATTCCCTAGCAGGCTTGCTAAAGTCCACTTTCAGATAGCCTTACACGAGGACCAGACTTCAGGGCTTGGATTTGGAGCTGTGTATATATATTCTGTCTATAACGTTGTGCTTTGGCTTTCGTTCCCACAGAGGTGTATCTAAAGGCAGGAGAAGAAGCTACTTTCCAAGACAACAAATGATCAGCCATCGGAGTTCCCCTTATTGAAAGGCCATTGATCTAAAAAAAAATTTATTTGTTTATGCTATGGCCAGCTCAGCCTGTCCGGGGAGGTGAAGCTGGTGCAGCATGTGGTGCCAGGGATTGAATTGTGGTTCCTGCAGTTGCCTAAGCTTCCCTAAGCAGGCGCTTTGGACTGCTGAGCTATCTCACCGGCCAAGGGAAGGCCATTGTTTTCTTCATCTACTTACTGCTTCCTTGTTGCCTTGATTTTAGACATCTGTTTGTTGTCCTGGGTGCCTTTCAAAGACATGAGAACACTGACTCCCCTGGGTGGCAGGCTTTGGAATAGCGACTACACATTCAGTTTGTTTGTTTTTCATATGTAAACTGAAACTCTTATGGCTTGTCAATCTTCCTGTTTGCACTTACCAGTTCCTCATAATAAATAATTTGCTGTTAGCCAGGCGGGGTGGCGCACGCCTGTAATCCCAGCACTCGGGAGGCTGAGGCAGGAGGATCAGTGAGAGTTCGAGACCAGCCTGGGCTACAAAACTGAGCTCAAGGCCAGCCAGAACTGCATACTGAGACCCTGTCTCAAAAAGACAATAAATAAATAAATAAATAAATAAATAAATAAATAAATAAATAAATAAATAATTTGCTGCAAATGTAAGCATCATTTGGGTTGTATTTCACTAGAGAACCTGGATTCTGATGTTGATATAATCCATTACAATGCATTACATGTACCCATAACATTATTTTTCCATTAACAGCATTCATACTTTGTCAAGATATTTCAGATATTGAGTCTAATTTTGTCTTTGAGAGTCAACTTCAATATCATTCAATATAATGCTAACTGATTCATTCAAATCATGAGAAGGTTATTGTTTTATTTGATGTTTGTTTTTCTTTGGAAGCACGGGGTCCAGTCATGGGAGTTAACTTTGGACTACTCAGGTCTCATGCATAATTTACCATGGGTAGCTGCCTCTTCTAGTCAGTTCATATTGTTTTCTTTTACAATAGATGATTCATGAATGATGGATGACACAGACGGATAGACAAAACATAACTATAGCTAATCCCGCTAAGCCTCTGAGGTTTTTCCCCATGACCTGCTGAGTACAAGTGTCCTAACCGACTCTCCATAAGTTACGCTTTTCACTGGCACCTAAAACGTGACTGGCATGACAGTCCTGGTCTAACTTAGGGCTTCTGTGCTTCGGTATCTCTCTTCTTGGAACTTCCTTCTCCCTGATGGTCACACGCTTGTGACTTTCTATAGGTATCTACTTCACATTCGCCTTCGGCACTGGTCCCCAACCCGCAGCAGCATCCTCCTCATGACGTTGCCGCTTCCCACTGCTCTACTTTAGAGTTTTCCTCACAATGTGCAGCACGTCAGGCGCTCTCTGTACCTCTTATTTATTTCCGTTACCCTTGTAGCATTTTAACTCTTGTAAGGCAAGGACCTTTTCAACTATAATTCCAATAAGCACTCTCTCTAAAATTGTAGCGTAACTAACACAAAATAATCACTGCATCTGACACTTACTTCTTGGACAAATAAATGGACTTCTACTTTAATTATGCACCAAGCGTCTTTCAAATAATTCAGGCAACAATGTGAAACAATAGAATCAACGTGAATCATTCCCATTTTTAAAGTGTAGGCTTAAAGGCAACTTTCCTAGTTGGGGATCATCGTTTTGTGTTGTTTTTTTGAGGTGTTTGAGCCAGTTTCACTGTGTAAATCAGGTTGGTATTTGAAGTCACTATGTGTGCTGGCCTAGAGCTATGGGGATCCTCCTGGCTCACAGCCTTTTTGAGTGCTGGGAATAAAGTCTTTTTTTTTTTTTTTTTTTTTTTTTTTTTTGGGTCTTTCTGAGACAGGGTCTCGTTATGCAGCTCAGGCTGGCCTTGAGCTCATTTCTGTAGCCCAGGCTGGTCTCGAACTCGCACTGATTCTCCTGCCTCAGCCTCCTCTCAAGTGCTGGAATTACAAGCATGCAAAAGACAATGGGTACTTTTTTTTTTTTTTTTTTTTCAGAACCTGGGATTGAATGCAGGCCCTTGTGCTTGCCAGGAAAGTGCTTATTCTACCGAGCTGTTTCCCCAGCCTCTACAGGCATTTTTAATTAAGTATTTATTTATTTATTTACTTATTTACCTATTTATTTATTGGGTTAGTTAGTAGGTTAGTTAGTCCGTGTTTTGAGATAGGATCTTGTTATGTAGTCCAACCTCCTTTCCTCTTTTCTTTCTCTTCCTTCTCTGCCTCCTTCTCCACCTCCTCCTCCTCCTCCCCAGTACTTCATTATTGTATGAGAAATGTGTAAGATTGGGGCTTTTGGGTTAGCTGAGTGGTTTAAGCAACAGAATGAGCAATGCTATTCAGGCATAGGGGATGGCGGTTCAATCCCCACATCCACCTTTATGACAGCCTAAGCCAGCCTCTCCCCAAAGAAATGATTAAGAAAGCAGAAATTAGAAGAATTACTTACACTTAAAATAATTAAATTAACACTATATTAGGGTGTTTTTTTAAATTTTAATGAAATTTACTAGAATTGAACTATTCTCTATTAGACACGGTATCTGTAGGTTGCAGTGCAAACATGTGAACGTTCACCAGAATTTTAGATGCATTTATTGGAAGTGTACTAAAATAGCTCCCTTTGAAAGCTCCACATGCATATTGTTCTAACTGTAGAATAATTCAAATCTTTGCCTCATCTCTGGTAGTTTGACTACAACATAAAGTCGGAAGTTTGAACTAGGGTCCTGAGCATACGCATTCTGCTATTCTGTTGTGTTTTGGAAAGCTAGGTCCTAATATAACTGTGAATGCTAACAGCTGCATAGCTTTGAAAGACCCCGTAAATGGACATTTGAATGTGCAACCACTCTTGCACCAGCCGGTGCTTTGCTCAAAGTCACACTAACTTGGTGATCACATTGAGTATCAGGGAGAGCTCATTTCCTTGCTCGGGTACTGTCAGATAAAGAACGTAGGCATAGATGTTTCTTCCTACAAATGCCTACATCAGAAAAAATAAAGAATGATTTTATTTATTTATTTATTTATTTATTTATTTATTTATTTATTTTTTGTCTTTTTGAGACAGGGTCTCGCTATGCAGTTCAGGCTAGCCTTGAGCTCACTTTTGTAGCCCAAGCTGGTCTCGAACTCCCACCGATCCTCCTGCCTCAGCCTCCCAAGTGCTGGGATTACAGGCGTGAGCCACCACGCCCGGCTCATTTATTTTTCTTGTTTCAGAACCTTTATTTGTTTATTCACTCATTTTTATGGCCGGCTCAGCACACCCCGAGGGCAGGGCTGGTGTAGCATGTGGTGCCGGGGATCGAACCGCGGTCCCTGAAGCCACCCAAGCTTTCCCAAGCACGGGCTTTAGACCACTGAGCCATCCCGCCGGGCCCCAAACAATGATTTTAAAATAAAGCAAAATGTGTTAAGTATACTTAAGAACTCTTAATATGTTCTTAAGTATAATTTTAATTATTTTTTAAAAAATATTAACCGATGGATTAAAAAACGAAAATGGGCTTCTGGAATAGAATCAGACTCGGTTCTTTACACATTAAAATAGCCTACAAATTTCTGAGATTGAATGAGATGTTTTAGTTCTTATGCGAGTGAGTGGTGATATATATACTAGCAATAGGACTCACTGATAGGGGTTATTTATAGAAATATGAAGACATTTCTGCATTTCAATATTAAATGCTAGGTTAAAGATTTCTGCTTGTTCATGCTTTATTATTCCAACCTGGGAGATGAGACTCAATAAATCTCATAGCCATTATATGCTACTAATTTGTGGTCTTCTTTGGACAATTTAATTGCTTCACCTGGAGAGTCTCTTCAGCTATGGGATTTTACACAATAAGTTTCATACCTTTGAAGATATTTCCTTAAATGACATCTGTTTGAACTCATCGGTATGTCACTTGAGGTTGCTTTTGTCCCCATTTGTTGACATTTTGATCTTTTATATCCTTTGTGCTATACATACATGTGAATTTACCCAAACTCCCTGCTATTCCTCACAGGGGGATTAAGGATTTATACCAGCAGAGGCTTTGAATGGAGACATTTTATAATTGCCTAAAAGGAACACAGTGCAGGCATTTTAGTGCAATGTGGATCAGATCTCTGTCTCACAAGAAGTATGTAAACTGGACTTGATAAAGGAAATTCTCTATGCAGAAAATTTCAGAATGTATGATATAAATATAATTTTGCAGTATTTTTTCGTTTAGTATAAAAATATGCTCAGTGATGCCTAACTTCTTAGTAATATGGTTGTCACGAAAAATTCCACGTTAACAGGTAAACAATAAATATATATTCTGATAAATTTGCCATATCGTTCTTTCTCAGAACTCCATAAAAAAACAGTTTTAAGGTAATGCTCATTTAGTTGGAATAACTGTATTGTCAATTGCTGCGGTTCTTTTGAAGGGAGCAGTTAATGCTTAATTCTTTTTTTACTCTGATTTTTTTCCTTTTTTGAATTTCTTGTAACTTCTTTGCTATTGTTATGGTTATTGCTATTATTATCGTCTTGTTTTATTTAAGCAAGTATTACACACTTGTATCTGGTAATCTGAACAATGAATTTAAAGGTAACTTCACACAATGCAGCAACCATTTTTAAGAGATGAAATCAAATTAATTCCTTTAGTCTCCAGGCATCACAAAAGTAGTGCATGTTATACCAAAATTATCACTAAATTTTTGACTTGTATGTTGAACATTGTGTCATTGATACTACATGATCAATGAACTCATTAAAGCATCCTCATTGTTTACAAAGCAGTAGATTGTATTCATTTTCAACTTCTTCCCATTTCCCTGGGCACCATGGCTTACACATTGTGAATGGAAGAGACTAAATACACATTTCTACCCGTTGCCTGCATTGTTATCCCGACATCACAGTACTGAGGTTTCACCGTAAGAGGGACCTGGTGCAGCCTGTGTTGCAGGCTCTCCTCGGCCTCTTCTCTGGGCTGTGTCCCCTGGGGCCCACACACGACCTGGAGGCAGCATTTTCCAGGAAGTAGAAAACCCTCGTTTTCCAAAAGATGGCTAGCCAAATTTTCTGCTTTCCCTTTTGCTAAATAAAAGCTTATATGGAAATTTTGCAGTCTGCCCTCTCATTTATCTATCTATAATTACAACTTTAAAACCTTGGATTTGTCTCTTAAGTAGATCTCAGGAAGTAAAACAATTTGAAGCTGCATTTTTTTACTCTGCCTGATTATCCGTGTTAAAATCAAAAACTGAATGTCTCATAATTTGTATTGTGAAGTGACATAAGGATAGCTCATCGAAGGCAGGAAGATGCCTGCCTGGCAAGTGCAAGGTCATGAATTTGAAAGCTCATCTATTCTTTTTTGAAAACATACTTGCTTAATTTTTTTTTTAATTTTTTTTTTTTTTTTTTTTTGTCTTTTTGAGACAGGGTCTCGCTATGCAGCTCAGGCTACTTTTGTAGCCCAGGCTGGTCTCGAACTCTCACCGATCCTCCTGCCTCAGCCTCCCGAGTGCTGGGATTACAGGCGTGTGCCACCACGCCCGGCTTCATACTTGCTTAAATATATGTGCAGTTTGAATTTTGCTTATATAATTGTGTTCATCGTTTTCAATAGTTGATGCATGGTGTCCACTTGAAAAGTTTAAGTAAGTGATCCAGCAGGAGCAGGCAGGAGGGTCCTCACTTTGTAAAGATGCACATTCTGTGCATGAAGAAAGCATGGAGCTGGTGTGAAGGCCACACCCCCGGGGGGCGGGAAGGCTGCATGCGTCATAAGGGAGGGTAAGAGGTTTTCTTTTCCCCACCCCACCTTTTTCTCTTATTGCTTTTGCTGTCTTTCACCATCCTGGATTGCTATCCCTATCCCAAGTGACACTGCGTTAGAGTTGATTATGTACGGAAATTTCCACAAACTATGAGCTCAATAAATTTTTCCTTCCTTCATGTGGAGTACTGAGTATTTTGTCCCAGTAATGAGAAAAAAGTAAGACATCAATAAATTTCAGTGATTATTAAAAATATAACATAATTAATTAATTTTAAGTGTATAATCTCAATGGCCTTGATGTACTGGGTAACTTGCGTCATGCTAGCCACTGCATGTCTGAAAGCCTAGGCGGTTTGTAGATAGAAGAAAGCGTGGCTATATAGATAGCTTACAAATTCATTATCGCATATTTTCAAAGGCTGATAACAAATTATTATTATTATTATTATTATTATTATTAATTATTATTTGTCTTTTTAAGACAGGGTCTCCTTACACAGTTTAGGCTGGAATTGAGTTCATTATTTAGTCCAGGCTGGTCTTGAACTCACACTGATCCTTCTGCCTCAGCCTCCCAAGTGCTGGGATTATAGGCGTGCGCCACCACGCCCGACTTGATAGCAAATTTTAATTTCATTATTCTGTAACACATCTGATTATATCATGTTTCCTTGTATAGTTTTCCTATACTAAGAAGTTTTCCATTCCTGATGAAAAGAAAACAGAAAATATCTGATGAGACCAAGCTAGTATCTTTATGTATTTAGTAATTTAGCACGGGGTCTATAGGGTCTCACTTCACAGATCGGACTCCTACTGATCCTCCTGCTTTCAGCCTCCCAAGTGCTGGGATTACAGGCACTCACCACCATGCCCAGTCTCAGCGCCCCCCAGGGGGCGGAACTAGCACAGCATGCCATGGATCAAACCCCAGTTCATACACAAGCTAAATCTTCATATCCATATTGTTTTAAAAAGTATATGCGTATTGCAGGTGTTGCTGTTTTCTGACTAAGGTTCTCTGCTGAGTGAACTGGCATAACAGAAACATTTTGTCTTTTTATTGACATAGATTTTTATTGTCAAACATTTTTTTCTGAATAAAGAGCTCATACACATTAATAAACTCCTTTGAGAGAAACTGCAATAAAAAGCATTTTGAAGCTCCCCTCCTCCTTTATCACAAGAAACATAACACAGCTGTAGCCTTAGCAGTCATTTTCAATGGTAGTACCGTTTTCAAAAATGTAACTACCTGTTAAAGTTTGCAACTGCAAAGAAATCCTTAAAAAACTGTATTTGATATGTGCTCTTGGCTAACCCATTCAATGGCTTGTTTCTATTAAATTTTACTTTACAACAGTATTTTTCACCACATTTACCAAAAACAATTGGTCCATTTTCCCTGACAATTAAAGGAAAACCTAGTAATATCTTGTGAGGCAGAATTAGCTTTACACTGCAGCTAACCTGCGGTAGCTAAGTTAATAAAAGCAGAAAGGTCTGAGTGAAGCAAAACTGCATGTCATTTTCTGTCTTGCATTTTTGTGATGATTTTGTACCACAGTTTAGATTTCGTCGGCATTTTCTGAGCCTGTGCAGATTAGAAATCTCTTCAGCACTGCTCTGGCAGCAATAAAAGCAAGACTATCTTCTTTTTCCTAAAAGAAATCATTTGACAGAGGCACTTTCCTTCAGTAGTTGTTGAAGCTGGTTTATACAATATAGCAGTAGAATGTTTGAAAAATTAGCCAACCCCACCCCCAAACAGGGAAAGCTGTTATTTTGACCTTGAGGAATGTCATTAACTCATGCAAAATTCCTTAAGTCCACAAATGGGGACTAGTACTGGTGTAGCACATGCAATTATAGAGGCAGAAATAACTCAGGGCCTGATACAAAGGGCATGGAAAGAGAAAACGGCATCATTCTACCTATAACGACATAAAAGCAGGAGGGAAAATCACCCTGGCGTTGCCTCACCTTGTACTTCCTGTCTCAGTTTTTTCTGTGGCGATCAAATGAGTTGCTCACCAAGTGCTTTGACCACTATTTCCACCTTGTGTTTGCTTGGGATGCGGAGTAGAATTGCTTGGGACAGCAGCGTCTCCTGACTGCAGGATGGAAAGTCCAGTCTGCCCCAGGGTCTTAGTCTTCTCTCTCATTGCTGGGACAAACACCAGACACTCAAAGTGAGGGAAGGAAAGGTTTATTTAGCTCACAGTTACGGGAGGTTTAGTCCATATTCAGCTGGCTCCAAGGCAGAGCGGCACGTGGCAGAGAGCAGCAGTTCATGGCGGCAGTTAAGAACAAGAGAGCTAAGCCAGGAGGTAGCAGCTCAAGCAGCTAATTTCTCTTCCTTTACATTAAAATGCAAATCACCTGCCCCAGGGGAGGAGCAGTGCCTATTTCCACAATAATCAATTACAAATTCCAAAAGCCACCCCATGACTGCATGAGGCTTTGGGGGGTCACCTATACACACACCATAACATCCAGTGATGCACAAACCACACCTCTTGGAAATGATACAAACGCGGAAACAAGGATACAATTTGCAGCCACTAAAATTACTCTGATTACAACAACGTCCCTCCCATAGTTGTAACTTTCCTTTCAATAGGGACTCTTTTATTGCTCAGCTGTTTAACATTAAATAATTACATCTATAATTGTTGATATTACACATTTAACTTAAAAAGATATAAAAGCAGGAAGGAGGGGCTGGCAAGGTGGCTCAGCAGTCTAAAGTGCCTGTTTAGGAAAGCTTAGGCAACAGCAGGAACCTTAGTTCAATCCCCAGCACCATAAGCTGTTCCAGCCTCACCCCCAGGGCAGGCTGAGCTGGCCATAAAAAATAAATACATAAATAAAAAAATAAAAGCAAGAAGGAAAATCACCCTTGTACTGCACACTTCCAAATCAATAATTTAAAATCAACAATTTAGCCTGAAATATTAGCTCAGTCTTGATCAAATGTTGGCATATCTTTCTCATGGAATTTGGAAGGATTCCAAAAAGTCAAAACTACTTACTGATGTCTCCCTATACAGACACACACACAAACACACACACAAACACACACACACACACACACACACACACACATAATGTGCACAAACATGAAATATAAATGAGTTGATGAGTCTGTGGCATTGATTTTTTTAGTAGGCTTCAAATAGCAGTTCTAATATTTGACTTTAAAATTTTAATTACATTATTTGGCATATATTCAAAGAGCTATTTTCTTATATATGCCTTATCCATCATACTCATATAAGATACACATTTCCTATTATATATCTATTTTCCTTGTTCACTATTATTTCTTTTGCCCTTGCATTTATATAACTTAATTTTTTTACTAAATAATTAGTTTTCCACTTGGGTTTGTGAAATAAATTCATGCAATAGTTGTTTTCTCTTTTTCATCCATTTTATGTTATATTTTCTCTCTTTTAAATATTTTAAACTGATTATTTTGACATTCCACATTCTCCTGGTGTTAAACTGGTATCTTAAAATACTGTCACTACTCTGGAAGTGTTTACCTCAGGGATTAGAGCATCTGTAATTAGGGTAGCATACTTTAATGCAAATTGATATTTGTGCTGTATCCCAGATAAAGCACAGAACTTAAACATTTTCAACACATTTAGCCCTCTTCTAACATATGTGCATATTTTTGCATATATTATTGCATGTTTATTTTAAAGAGTCCATGACAGTGTTTATATCACTTTTTTTCTGCAGCCAGTATTTACTTAGACTGAACCTCCCTGTGCCTATCCTCATTTCCTTCCCACATTTCCAAACTACTAAAGATTATGTTGAACACAAGTATGATAAACATCTTTTAGCTTGTGCTTTTTATTATTTGTTTTTGTTATGTCAATTTAGGGTGTGCAGTGTGATGCTTTTAAAATTTATTTCAGGGGATACACAAAATATCAAAATTAATCTGGAGAGGTAACAAGGTGGTAGAGCCCTTGGCTGTCATCCATGAGACCCTGGGATTCATGGTTAAAAGCTCAAAAACACAAAAACAAACAGATTCAAATTATGTATATTTAGACTGGTTGTGGTGGCGCAAGCCTGTAATCCCAGCGTTTGGGAGGCTGCAAACAGAAGGGTCGCTATGAGTCAGATCTGTGTAGTGAGACACTGTAGACCCAGTAGTAAATACATTAAAAAACAATATATAATTATGAAGTGCTGCGTAATGTTTTCATACATGTTTGTGTATTTTGAAACCACGTTAAGCACGTCTCTTCAAGCATTTACCATATTTTATGATAAAAACGTTCCGCACCTTTACTTCTTCCTTCCTCAATCTATAGTACATAGTTGCTACCCATGGTCCCCGCACTGTGTGGTACAACCCCAGAACTTCTTGCTCTTATCTATTCCTCAATGCCCACTCACCAAACTTTCCCTAGACCTCCAACCATCCTGAGACTCTAGCAATGGCCAACCCTCAACTTCTATGGGAGATCAAGCCACACGAGCGAAGTGGCACGTCAGTGTGTTCTTTTTTAAGAAAATGTTCTATGATGAGTTCTTCATCACTTGTCTTTGTTTCATTTTGTTTAAGTGATGTCTTGTAGTAAAAAAAGCACTCAATTACTTAAGTGGAGGAAAGAATTACACCTAAATTAAGTATTTTTTAGGGCTGGTGAGATAGCTCAGCGGTCTAAAGCACCTGATTAGGCAAGCTTAGACAACTGCAGGGACCGTGGTTCAATCCCTGACTCCACCTGTTGTGCCAGCCCCAGCCCCAGGGCAGACTGAGCTGACTGCAGAAGAAAGAAAGAAAGAAAGAAAGAAAGAGAGAAAGAAAGAAAGAGAGAAAGAAAGAAAGAGAGAAAGAAAGAAAGAGAAAAGAAAACAAACACTTTTGGGCAAGAGAGACAGCTCAATGGAATAAGTGCTTACCTGGCAAATGCAAGGTCCTCAGTTCAATCTCTGGTACCATGAAGAAAAAAAAAAGAGTACGAGAGAGAGAGAGAGAGAGAGAGAGAGAGAGAGAGAGAGAGAGAGAGAGAGAGAGAGAGATTTTTCTTTAAGCTGGAAGACCACTATATGTCTTTTGTGAGATGAAATATTTGAATTTAACCCCCTGTAATGGTTTGTGTCTAGCTGTCCACCCAAAGCCTCAAATAGTCATGGGACAGCTTCTGGAATCTGTGATTGTTTATTGTGAGTGTGGGTGTTACATTCACCCTGGAGTGGGCAATCTGCATTACCTTCCTTCATTTTGGGTGTTGGTATTTGTACCAGCAATGTGAGAAAATTAAGACATTCCCCCACCAAACAAAACAAAACAAACAAACAAAAAAAACACAATTTAAACAGAAATCATGCTTTTAAAAGGCAACTATTGCAGCCTCATATAAAATAAGAATATGGTATTATAATGAGGGAGCAACTCTTTAGGTATAAAGCTACACATTTCTCTTTATATTTGGACTTAATTCTAAATTACAGTTTTTCCCAATCTCACTAAAATGCAAAATCTACAGAATGTATTGTTTACATAATTATAAAATAATTCACTAAATGTTGTATTTCAGGAAGAAAGGCCTTACAAGCTGGAATTTACTCAGTGGTCTGGCAACACAGAATATTCAGCAGTAGTTTTAATTGTAGACACATCTGGGATTTCCTCCCAAAACATTAGATTTCTAAAGGTCAAGCATGTATAGTAAGATGTTTTAAAATAACCATGTTGCTATAAGGAGGATGATCAGTTTTTCATATAAAAAAGCACAAATTAACTTCCCAAACAAAATGACTGAATACGTTCATTTTATGCATTCAATAATTACTAATACATTTATCATTTAAGGTAGGTGCATTTCAATACTGTGAAATTCTTCAAAGAAAATGGTTGTAAAATTAGGGGTAGATATTCATTTGTTCTTCAACATATCTGAGAAAGATTTTCTTTCTGAGCTTCTATCAGAGACAGGATTCTACACACCATTTTGGTTCTTTTTCATTTTCCCTCTTATATAGGGTGCGATTCCATTCCATTCAGTATACATTTCCTACATTACTGTTAGGAAAATGCCGAAAAGATTTAAACTACCTGAGGAAGGGTCAATATATCAGTACAAAGCAAGAACATTACCACAATATAAGGTTATTTCAACTGCTCACGGTGGCCTTATATAATTTTATTGTCTTTTATTATTTCTCTGACATTTAAAAACGCAAGTCAACTAAAAGATCAAATGCCACAAACACTGTGACAAAAATCCGTAAAACTTTAACTTATTTTAGTCCTACCAAACATTAATTGTCTCAGTTTCGAAAAGAAGCTACACAAAACAAATAGCACATTAATTTTTGTTTTTATTCATTCATCTAAAGTTTTTTTTATGGGCCTGGCGGGATGGCTCAGTGGTCTAAAGCGCCTGCTTGGGGAAGCTTGTGCGGCTTCAGGGACCGCGGTTCGATCCCCGGCACCACATGCTGCACCAGCCCTGCCCTTGGGGTGGGCTGAGCCAGCCATAGAAATGAGTGAATAAACAAAGGTTCTCAAACAAGAATAAAAATAATAAAAAAATAAATAAATAAAGTTTTTTTTTAACTTTTTGGGAGAAAACTCAGTACTACTCAGGGAATTTCCAATTCCTTGAACCACAAATATATAGATCATATATTTTTTATCAATAAGTAAAACATTATGTTCAATTCTGAAGAGATTAGAATATTTCTAAGGGCCATTGGGTCTAATTATTGAGAACTTAGAGAGTATGTTTTCTGTGCAAAAAGACAATCATGAATCTGTCTTCTAGGGTAGTTAATAATTTTGCCAGTATTATTACGGAACATAATATTTGACATGAGCCGGGCGTGGTGGCTCACGCCTATAATCCCAGCACTGAGGAGGCTGAGGCAAGAGGATTGGTGCAAGTTCAAGACCAGCCTGGGTTACAAAAGTGAGCTCAAGGCCAGCCTCAACTGCATAGCGAGACCCTGTCTCAAAAAGAGAAAAAAAATATAATATTTGACACGAACTTGGAAGGATGCATAGAATGACATTGAGTGTCGAGGTTTCTCATGAAAGGACAAGCACCACACACAAGAACACCAAGGGCTGATTATCAGCAAAGCCAAGGACGACCTGCATCTTTTCAAGTCACTGAGAGGTGCACCACTTTGACTTCAAAATTTAGAAAAATGTTTTACATGCACACCATTGAAGAGGGTCAAAGTGTGTCTAAAACTGAAGATGAAAGTTCTAGATGACTCATAAGTCAATATTTTTCCTGTGTGTATGCAAAGATCTTAGCACTTTAAAGTAAGTTGTCAATTCATTGGATGTCTATTATGCTGTATTACTCTTTTCCATATTAAAATTCTTTTCATTATAAATGGAAAATCTCCTCTAATGTGTCAATAACTGAGCACAAAACTAAAACCATTGTTAGTCACACTATAATCTAAAGCTTTATTAACTTTAAAAATAAGTAGATATTCAACAACAATGTTTCAGCAACAATGACATTCTACTAAATATAAAAGAATAAGCATAAAATCAACTATGAAAGTAATAAAGAAACAGGCACTATCTTTTTGTAGATGATAGGAGTATCACTTTGGAAATAGTAAGTGGATTTGTGGATTTGTGTGTTTACATGAATATATATAATGCAAACATACATGTAAACATATATATGCATATATAGTATATATATATACACACGAATGTAGAGAATTAGAATTATTTCAAATAGAATTACTCATAGTAAGTACACAAAACTTTTCATTATTCCAATCATGAAAAATCAAAGTGAAACACAGTTTGGCAAATCAAACTGAAAAATAAGAACTGAGAACCCGAATAATTCATTCTTGGTGTGGTAAGGTGCAAGCAAAATAGTAACCTCAAGTAATGCTGGAAGGTGTATTTTGTTCTCCCAACACAAGACCTAAATTCGCCACTACCACCACAATAGAACCCTTATGATACATTACCGTTATGCCAATAATTCTGTTTTAAGTTTGGCGTGCTTATGTAAGAAAATAGTACCAAGCTATTAAATCTGAGAATATACTTATCCATATTATTGATATATAGAGTGATCTTCATTTATGTGTGAGTAAGAAAAGGTCATAAATCTATGTAGATGAAGCTCAGTATTCATCATTTATAAGGGAGGTTTTTACTCATGGGATCTAAAGTGTATGAATTAGACACACAAAAAAATCATACTAGGGACAGAGAGACAGCTTAGTGGAATAAGTGCCTGCTTATGCAAGTACAGGACTGGGATTCCATCTTCAGGGACCATAGGCTGCGCCAGCCCCAATGCCGAGTCAACTCAGCCAGCGATGATCTGGCTGTGGTGACACACAATTGTGACACAGCACTGGGGAGGATCACCATGAGTCTGAGTTGCATAGTGAGACCCTGTACCAAATGTATGAGGAAAAAAAAAAGATGGGAAAAAAAAGAAGAGGAAGAAGAAATAGAGGGGAAGAGGAAGAAGAGGAAGAGGAAGAGGAAGAGGAAGAAGAGGAAGAGGGGAGGAGGAGAGGAAGAGGAGGAAGAAGGCCTGTGTATTTTAGCACTGGGGATTCAGGGATGAATTCTCCTAAGAATAGTTCTACTTCCTGCAGAACTAACTGTTCCTGAATATTGTGAAGTAATACTCTTTTTATGAGGTTGGGGTGATTTTTGCAAAGGGTCACATGTGCAGACATGTTGCTTCCTTTACTGTAATTTGTACTAGCAAGTAACTACTCTAGTAATGCTACAGAATTACTATAGCGGTACTATAGAACTACTGTAGAAATTGCTGTACCAATTTGTGGCTTAACAACATAGTCACCAGCTCATATGGTGGCAAACCCTCCGCACATTCCTCTTGGATTTCTTCAAAGCCTTGGGCAAACGCTGGATATTGAGCAAATATTCACGGATAAAAGGAGGATGTGACTGCAGTTTCATGGAAGAATAAACTGAGCCAGGGAAATCAAGAAAGGATTATTGTCTCTAAAGCACAACCTTAGCGATTGTTTAGTTAAAAAAACATAATATTGCTAGAGGTGGAACATACTAAACTGAAAAATTGGGAGACAGACAAAAGTTTAGAAGATGCACATAGAGTATCTTCTATTGTCTCTTCCCAGAATATATATTACATGAGCAAATGTTATATGTGGAATACAATTAATTATAAATTAATATCAAGTCTAATATTTCTGTGCTTATGTGGAAATGAATGGCATTGATTCCTGCCCTTGAGGAACTTCTAGGCTGACTGGATAAATGAAAATATAGTATGAGTGACTAAACAGGGGAGATGTAGCCATAAGGTGTCTTTCTCTCTCTGTGTCAAGTTGAGTTTCATAGAGAAACACTTAGGCATGGGGCGAGCCTCCTGTGGAGTGCAATACGTTCTATTATTCAAAACCCATTTGCAGTGCCTTAGATCACCAGGCTCCGGCAGTGTGAACGAAGCCACCTGTCAGAAATAAGCCAATTAACACCGAACAGTGAGAAGGAAGCATATTAGTCAACTGTGCTGAATGGGGAGAAGTTTCCAGCTACGTATAAATTTGTTGGAAAGAAGTTATTGCACTTTAGAGTGGTAGAGAATAACAGAACAGGTAAAAAACAGTCTTGATAGCTGAAATAAAAAATGTTTTGTAGTAATTACGTGAAGCAGATGTTCAAGGAGAGGGAAGATGTTTGCCATTTGAAAGATTGTCTTAGTAAATAGTGTTGGAATCTAATCCACCGCACATGAGGCTGGACGGAGAAAGGAATTTGTTTTGGTATCCTGAGGAGCCTTGTAGAAATTCGATGAAAAGGACAGACCATACCAGGGAACCTAATCTCAAGTATGAAACCTCTGGCTCTGTATAATGACTTTATCCTTTTGTCAAATGAGAGATTTGTGGACATTTCCAGCCTTCATGACAAGAAAAAAGAGAAGAAACAAAAAAGTTTCTTTGACTCAAGGAACAGGAGAAACTAGTATATTTAAACCAAAGATAGAGATTGCCTTATGTAAGAATTTAGCCAACTAGCTTAGAATTCTAATTTTTTTTTTTTGTCTTTTTGAGACAGGGTCTCGTTATGCAATTCAGGCTGAACTTAAGCTCACTTTTGTAGCCCAGGTTGGTCTTGAACTTGCATCGATCCGCCTGTCTCAGCCTCCCGAGCGCTGAGATTACAGCCATGCGCCACCATGCCCGGCTCAGAATTCTAATTCTGACTAGAAACAATTTTACAAAAGAGCAGTGTGAGAAATGTCAAAGAGACTAGAGAAGAAAATTAACTAGTGCCTAGAAATATGAAATTCTAAATTCATCCCCCAAATATCGTGGAAATTAGAAGATGTTACCGCCTGAAAAAATGCACTGCAATTATTTTTATAGTTCAGTGTCTTTGAACATTTTCGGATAACGATATTCACACCTAGTTTAATGAGCGTGCAGTCTGCCCTCTTACAGCCTCTAGTCTTACCATAGCACAGCGTCAGCATCTTGCTCCATACTGAGTAGAATTTGGCAGTGGTTGAACTGTATGATTTTCATGCTGTTCTGAAGGTCGCTCACATTTAACGCAAGTTTCGTATCTTCAGATACACACAGGTCCTCGACCTTGTTATTATTCAACGGGATGAGAGCAGTTGTCGTAGTCTGACCAGGCCAGCAGTAACTCCATCGCCCTGGACATAGAGCTTCTCACCTCCAGCTACTGCATGAGAAACTCCAGAGGCAGTGAGAACCATTTGGGCTTTGCTGGGGCCTTCCGGTGATGCTACAAACACCAAGGTCTGAGATCCGCTGAAGTACTTTTGGCCTGGAACTTGGCGAGGCTGTAGGCCCCCGCCAAAACTGTGGAGGCTCAAGAAAATGGCCGCTTGATCCGATGTCACAGGCATGGTGTAACGCTTTTAACGTGTTTTGCAGGAAACACTTGGATTCTTAAACACAGAGAGAAAAACACAAGTGGAAGGTGGTGGGAGACAGAGAATGGGAAAGTGAGAGCACAACAGAGGGAAGGAGATGTGGAGCAGGTGGAAAGGAGGGAGGCCGTGGAGGAGACCGAAGAGAGGAGGGAAGGGCCAGCTGAACAGAGATAAGAGCACAGAAGGGGAATTAGCGAGGGCGAACCCGACGAGGAGAAAACAGGTGCACCGACTTGAAACTGCTCTCAAATACGCTGAGGCCCCTGCATCCCGTGGAAAATTTAGATATTGATCCATGCCTTTACATCTCTGTGTGGAGATTTTATCAGTGCTGTCAGAATTCTGAATGAGCTAAGCCCACAGAGGATGTTAGAGCTTCAGTGTGAAAAGAGACGATAGGAGCTGCAGGCCTGACGATGCTCTGGGAATGCGAGGTTTGTGCAAGGGGTTTCCAAACAGAAAGGGAAAAATTATCTTGGTTTTATATCCAGCTGGGAGGGGAAGTCACTATAATTACATACTGTACACTATAGTAAGTAATAAACATATATAATTTAATGTATACTATATATAATAAATGTTTCATGATATATAATATAGACTTGATATATGAAATAGTAGCTCCATTTTTGATCCTATGTGTATATGATAGGTCAAAAATATCTAATTATATTTTTCTCAGTACTATTATAAAGCATCAAATTTATTTATTTATTGTGTTTTATATGTAATTGCTGCTGACCTTTATATTTTTAATACTAATAATTTAAAGTGATACACTGTGGCTGGGCGTGGTGGCTCACGCCTGTAATCCCAGCACTAGGGAGGCTGAGGCAGGAGGATCGGTGCGAGTTCGAGACCAGCCTGGGCTACAAAAGTGAGCTCAGGACCAGCCTCAACTGCATAGCGAGACCCTGTCTCAAAAAGACAAAATAAATAAATAAATAAATAAATAAATAAAGTGACACACTGATTGTGTAACAATGCCAGTGCTTTGTATTCTATTACAATTTTGCCTAGAATGTCCTTGAACAAAGGACACTAGAACTGACTTTTTAGCAAACTCTCTACATTTCTTTTTTTTTAAGAAAGCGTCTACAGGGTGATCAGGGTCTCACTGCAAGATCAGAATCATAGTGATCCACCCGTTTACAGCCTCCCTAGAACTGGGACTACAGGCATAGGTCGACATGCCCAGGCTCAATTGCTGACTCAGTATGCTTGGGGGAGGGGGCGAGGCCATCATGGCAGGCCCTGGGGATTGAACCCCTGACCCCTGCGCCTGCTTACAGGTAGTTTAAGCTTCTGAACTATTTGGCCAGACCTTCTCCAAAATTTTTGACCTCTAACACATCTTCAACTTGAGAAAACTGCATGTGGATAGCTATACTTTTTTTTTTTTTTTTTTTTTTTTTCCAAGGAGATCATCATTTCCAGGTTAGGAGTTTAACCTTTTGATGTTGCCAACAAAATCCTCAGTGTATTACTTTAAACAGCAAGGAGGGAAGTAGGGAAAATATTCTTCATTTTAAGATGGAAATCCAAATAATTTTTGCAACAGAGTCTGTTTTTTAATAAAAGAGAAACTTGAACTGGATAACGTTTCTATTATTATTTTACTTCAAGTTAAATGGTCTTTAGAATGACTATTCTGTTCATCTTGTGTGTCCTCTGTAACTTTTGATGCTGCAAAAATAGGAGGAAAAATTTAAAATTGTGAACAATTATTTCTCAAGTTACACCACTTCACATGAATCATTTTGAGCATAGCATCTCTAGTAATATAAATTTGAACGCTTTATTTTTAAATTATTACATTAATAATAATGTAATAGCCTTCCCACTACAAAGCTATTGAGAATTCTGTCTTCTCCATCCTTACAGCAGATGAGTATTATTAGATTTTAATATGTTTTTAATATGTTTTTCATGGTATCAACGTCAGGACACCAAACGACCTACCCAATATTGAAAGTGTCGTTGTATTCTTATAGCAGGAAAAAATGGCACTAATTGGGCTTATGTATCCAAAAAGGAGGTCGAGGTGCACGGCTGAATGTATTTAGACGTAATTATGAGGAGGTTCCGGCTGCCTGCTTCGCCCGCGGTCCTTGGAAACTCATCATCGTTTCCCAGCCATCCAACCTGCCCTCGTTAGCCTGCTCTGCCTCAGCCACGTGGCGGCAGCAGCCATGAAGCTGTCCGCAGACAGACTGTATTATTCACGTTCAACATGAGCGATCAGGTGCAGCGCCCAGCAGCGCAGGCCTTTGACATACTTCACATAAACATATTAGACGGCCCGCACCAGGAAATGTGACTTCTCGGGCATGACTTCCAAGCGAACCCTGAGACACACTGGCCCGGGACTCTGCTGCTTCAACGCATGCCGGCTGCTCCATCTTTGCATCTCCAGTTTCTGCTGCAGGCCTCCCCGGAGGAACAGCTCCAGACACTGCCTGACAGGGCTCTGTCCTGGCACAGAACGTCCGCTCCTGCACTGTTCAACATTAGCAGGGCAGGGTCTGCGCAAGAGGACCAGAAACACCTGCACCTGTGACGTGCGAAAAGAAAATCCCTTTCCTGGATTCTGTTATGTAAGTGGCATAGTTATTTAAATATGCCAGACTATGATTTAGTAAAATTTGTATAAGTTGGACTATGAGTCTGATCTGTGTAGTGAGATTCTGTAGTTCCTGTACTAAAATATACTAAAAAAAAGAGTAATTCATAGTTCAGCAAGAAATGAACATTTACCCCACAAAATCCACAAAATCTTGGAAATTAAGCTAGAATAAAAATGACATTTATGAGTTTAACATAAAAGGTGAAGAAAGGCTTATATGTAGGCTCTAGCAAGAAAAAGAAAAAGCATAATATGTGGACAGCTAACTACTGAATTTAACATGTTGACCCGCAAGGGTCCAAGTTCCCTTATCCTTTATTTACATTTTGAAAATGACTGAAAATTTATTTTAGCAAAGTAAATGGTAACAAATATCATTTTGATTATTAAATGATAATCTGTAGAGGGTTTAATTTTTGTCAGAAAAATCACATGAAGACATTACCCCTTTTCTTGTATTCATTGCTTTATTAATAAACATTTACAAAGTGTCAAAAATTATAAAAAATATTTGTCACTGACGATATCTAACCTAACAATTCACAACTGTCTTGCTATGAAAAATTACAGGCCAATTTTGGTGCCAAATGGATCTAGCATGAAGATCATGGTGACCATTTGATTGCTATCTAAACCATCTGTCATGAGCTTGGTGAATAGTCAATCCCCAGGTAGGTATAGTGCATGGACACACAGATAATGTGTTATTCAAACACAGCCTGTCAGCACAATCATTTGTTTTTTTTTTTGTTTTTTTTTTTTTTTTTTTTTTTTTTTTTTTTTTTTTT